>PVKM010033046.1:0-16153 GCA_004027735.1 Carollia perspicillata
TTCATATAAATTCTTTGGCTTCTCCATTTCCCATACTATTCTTAACCTCTCCCTGTCTATTTTGTACCTACCATTTATGCTTCTTATTCTCTGTACCTTGCCCACCCTCCCCGCTGATAGCCCTCCATGTGATCTCCATTTTTGTGGTTCTATTCCTATTTTAGTTGTTTGCATAGTCTATTTTTTGTTTTATGTTCAGTTGTTGAGAGTTGTGACTTTATTGTCATTTTACTGTTCATATTTTTTATCATCTTCTTTTTCTAAGTCCCTTTAACATTTCATATAGTAAGGGCTTGCTGATTATGAACTCCTTTAACTTGACCTTATCCAGGAGGCACTTTGTCTGCCCTTCCATTCTAAATGATAGCTTTGCTGGATAAAGGAATCTTGGATATAAGTCCTTGCCTTTCGTGAATTCAAATACTTCTTTCCAGCCCCTTCCCACCTTCAAGGTTTCTTGAGAAATCAGCTGATAAGTCTTATGGAAACTCCTTTGTAAGTAACTGTCTCCTTTTCTCTTGTTGCTTTTAAGATTCTCTCCTTATCTTTAATCTTGGATAATGTAGTTATAATGTGACTTGGTATGCTTCCCCTTAGGTCCAACTTCTTTGGGACTCTCTGAGCTTCCTAAACTTCTTAAAAGCTTATTTCCTTTTGTCAGATTAGGGAATTTCTCCATTACTTTTTCAAATAAGTTTTCCATTTCTTCCTCTTCTTTTCCTTCTGGCATCCCTATGATTCAGATGTTGTAAGGTTTAAAGTTGTCCCAGAGGTTCCTAAGCCTCCTCATTTTTTGAGTTCTTGTTATTCTGGTTGAATGTTTATTTCTTCCTTCTGCTGCAAATCGTTGATTTGGGTTTTGGTTTTCTTCCCTTCACTGTTGGTTCTGTGTACATTTTCCTTTATTTCACTTTGCATAGCCCTCACCTCTTCCTCTATTTTTTGACCATACTCAACCATTTCTGTGAACATCCTGATTACTAGTGTTTTGAACTCTGCATCTGATAGGTTGGCTATCTCTGCATTGCCTAGTTCTATTTGGGGAGCTTTCGTCTATTCTTCTATTTGGGCCACAATTTTTGGGTTGGCAAGCCTGTTATGTTGTAAGGGGTGGACCCTTAGGTATTTGCCAGGGTAGAGCAACCCAGGTCGCTATGTTGTGGTACTGTATGTAGGGGAGGGTTCCGAGAGGGAACAATGCCACTTGCTGGGGAAAATTCGACTGGCTTTTAGTCACTTCCCCTATTACCCACAAGCAAATTGAGCCATTCTGGTGTTGATTCCCAGGTGGGTGGGTTTGTGTATGTTCTAGGACCCTATGTAACCTTTGCCATTTTACTTATAATGTGTCTTGGTATGAGCCTCTTTGGGTTCATCTTCTTTGGGCAGTTTTCTGTCATTATTTTTTCAAATAGGTTTTCAATGTGTTGCTTTATCTTTTCTCCTTGTGGCCCGCCATGATGCAAATATTGGTACACTTGACATTGTCCCAGAGGCTTCTTAAACTATCCTCATTTTTTAAATTCTTATTTTTACTGTTCTATTGTAATTGTTTTCTGCTTCCTTATCTTCCAAACTGCTGATTTGATTCTCTGTTTCATCTACTGTACTGTTGATCCCCTGTAATTTATTCTTCATTTCAGTTAGGGTATCCTTTGTTTCTGACTGGTTCTTTTATACCTTTTCCATGTTCTTTTTCATGTTGTTGAAGTTCTCACTTGTTTCTTGAACATCCTTACAACCATTGTTTTTGAACTCTGTGCCTGATAGTTTGCTTGCCCATTTCATGTAGTTCTTTTTCTGGAGATTTTTTTTTGTCATTTGAGACCTGCTTCTTCGTCTCATTTTGGTTGCTTCCCTATGTTTGTTTCTGTGTATTAGGTAGAGCTGCTATGTCTCCCAGACTTGATATACTGGCTCTATGTAGTAGGTGTCCTGTAGTGCCTGGTGGCACAGGATCCTCGATAACCCAAGCTGGGCACTCCAGGTCATTCCATGTGGGCTGTGTGCACCTTCCCGTTGTAGTTGAAACTTCATTGCTGTTGGCACATCACTGGGAGGGCTTGACCCACAGGGAGACCTTTTGCAAGGATCAGTTACACCTATAGAGAAGGAGCTGCTGTGTAGTGGCCCATCATATGGAGCAAGACTTTGGTGCCTGCTGAGTCTGCTACTTGAGTGTGTCTCTCATGGAGGTCTGAAGCTGTCTATCAGGTGCACTGTCTCTGGGCCCTTCTTGGAGGTGCAAGATCAGCTACTGCCTGTTCCCTGCCCAAGAACACTTGGCACCAGCTACAGGTAGTCATTCAGCTGACTACTTGTGCTGGGCTTGGAGATGCACAGAGGCCAAGCTATGATCCAAGGCCAGCTGCTACTAGTGCCATGCCTGGGGCACTTAGCAAGAGGTAGGAGGTATGCAGAGGCCAGATGATGCTTGTTTGAGATTTTAGGAAAGTCTGAATCATTAAGCAGGAAAGGCCATTTGTATGGAAAAGCCACTGGAAATGGCTTGGGTGGGCCTAAAATTGGGTGGGGCAGTGTCAGGGAATCACCAGTGTGGAGCTACAGTGTTAGCCAAGTTGATGGAGACTCAGATAAGGTGCCTGCCTGCCAGCTCTGTAGGGAAAGGCTCAGCAAAAGAACAATGGCCTTTGCCAGCACCACTTTGTGGGAAAATGCTGTGTCCTCCCTTCAACCTTAATCCAGAAATTCAGTTTCTCTCCATTTCTCCAAGGCACTTTTCCAGCTACTGCCCTACTGCTGGAGCTCAGAGTCAGTGAATCTGAGTTGAGTCCCTGTGTGGGCCCTTTAAAACAAATGCCTGGGACTCCAGCAGCCATGTCTCACTCATCCATAATCCCCACTGGTTTTCATGGCCAGAAATTATGAGGCCTTCTTTTCCTGGCACTGAGACCCTGGGCTGGGAGTTCTGATGTGGGTCTGGGACCCCTTGCTCCTCAGGGGAGACCTTTACAGTTGAGATATCCCTCCCAATCCTTAAAAGCCCTGTGTGCATGTGGGACCAGCCCATTCAGTATCTCCACCCCCCAACCAGTCTCGTGTTTTTTTCTATATATCTATAGCTATAGGACTTGTATTCAGCTAGATTTCAGGTGGTTTTGAACAATGGTTGTTCTGTAGTTTAGTTGCAATTCTCATGTGGTTGTGGGAGGATGTGAGTACTGTGTTTACTTATAATGCCATCTTGACTGGAAGCCTACCCCAAATTCTATCAGAGTAGAATTTTTGTAATTAAAACAAATAACTGATTCTTTCATTTAGTCACCTGGACTAATCAGTTTTCTAATTAAATCTGCAGGCTATTAAAGTAATTTACAAGTAGCCACCAAATGGAATACAGCTGTAAACTACAATAATTTCTAACTTAACTGCCGGACTGCAATAAGCAATAGGTATAGTGATGCTAAATTATATCCACATATCCTCTAGGACAGTATTCCTCAATCTTTTTTTCATTATAATACCCCCAAAGGAGACAACTGAAATTTAAATTTCAGATATATCTTATTATTGCACTTCATTTTATTGTGCTTTAGGTATCATTCCCCACCCCCAAAACAAAGGTTTTTGGCAACACTGAGTGTGCAAGTCTATCAGTGCCATTTTTCTAGCATTTGCTCATTTAGTCTCTTGTCACATTTTGGTAATTCTTGCAATATTTCAAACCTTTTCATTATTATATTTATTATGATCTTTGAGAAACTGTTCATCAAAGGAAGTCAACCAATGCAGCAAGCTTCATTGTTGTCTTATTTTTTAAAAATTGCCACAGCCAACATAACCTTCAGCAACCACCACCCTTATCCATCAGCAGCATCAACACAAGGCAAAGACACTCCACCAGCACAAAGGCTCAGGGAATGGTTAGCATTTTTTAGCAATATTGGATTTTTCAATTAGGGCATGCAGTGTTTTTTAATACATAATGCACAGCTAACAGACTATAGTGTAACAAATTTTATATGCACTGGGAAACTAAAAAGCTCATGTGACTACGTTATTGCAATATTTGCTTTACTGGGATGGTCTGGCACTGAACCTGCAACCTCTTCTAGGTGTGCCTATGATTAAAATCAAATAACAAAAATTTCCCTAACAAGAAAGATAATGAGAAGTTAAATTTAGTTGCAATATGCCAACTAGGATATTACAATTCAATTCTGACAATAACTTGGAGTTAGCATCAGACTTCGCAAGTTTATGGGTTCAGTCCTCCCACAAGTTTGTCCCCATTACGAATGCCAGAAGTTAGTGGAGTCCACTTCTGGCTGACTAGTTACAAATCTAAGGGTTCCCACAATTCCCTTAGGTCCAAGAATTCACTAAAATGACACAGAAATCAGGAAAGCACTGTATTTATAGTTTTATTATAAAGGATTCTAATTAGGAGGTCCAGCTAAATAAAGACACACATAGGGTGAGGTCTGTGAAAAAAAAAATAAGAGCTTCCACACTTTTGGTGAAATCAAGGCATTCTACTATCTCAGGACATTAGTATATTCACCAATCAAAAAATTCCACCAAGCCTTGCTATCCAGAATTCTTAATTGGGGCCTCACTATTTAGGCACAACTGATTAAATCATTATCCCCATGACTGAATGACTAGAGTCAATCTTTAGCACCCCTCAGGTCAGGCCTGCCCAAAATCCCAACCCTGTAAAACAGACCTCTAAGGTCTTTCTGGTGACCAGACCCCAACCTAAAGCTATATAGGAACACACCAGGGGTCACCTCATTAGAACCACAAGGACATTCCTTTCACCCAGGAAACCCAAGGGTTTTAGAAGCTCCTAGTGAGGAACCCAGGACAGAGACCAAATTCCTTGATACTACAGCAGGGCAGGGTTGAACTTTGAAAGATCACAAACCACTCTAAGGTTTTTTTCCATTCACCAAGAACCAATTTTTACCCCCCACTAAGAAGGAATCCTCTAAGACAATGAAGAGACAGTCTCCCAAAACCAGACTGTAAGTTTATTGTGTAAGGTTTATAGAGGTGTGACTAGTATTTCTCTGTACAAAGTACACAATAAATGGTTTTAAATACAATGGAGAGAAACGCACATCCTATGACAATATTTGATACAAGCTGAACCATTTACAGATACACTAAAAAAAATTAAAATATCATCTTCTTCCAAACAGTCCACTGAACATTTCTTAGAGCAAAGATGGAGACACATCCCAGGCAAGGTCACAAAGGCATTTTATTGCCCTCGATGCTGATTTTCACTGCATGTGCAGATCTGCTTTTTTTCCTGATATCTGTGAACTTTCTCATCTGTTTATCCAGTCGACTGATACCCTTCTTGGAGGTCCCCTGAAACTAAAAATGGGTTAAAAATTAAATAGCAATTATTGAAATACATCTGATTTTGTCCTTCATCTTTTTTTTTATTTGAAAGTTAGTGGTTAGAAGAGCTCCTAGCTCTGAAATAACAAGAATATGCTTTGGTGACCTTAGGAACAACACAGCATGCACACAGCAATGTTAGAAAACATAATGAACTCTCAGTGAAGGATAATTTTGTTGTTATCTATTATTGGTAAATTTTGCTCAGTCCATGGAAATCTCCTACATGAGAGAAAAGAGGAAAAAGTGAAACTATGATTCCCCCAATTCCATCAGATTACATTTCGACTACACACTTTTCCCTTTCAAAGACCAAATGTGGAATTGACCACCTAACAATATACTTTCAATCAGTGCTGGTATAAGGAATGACGATCTAAAGCAAAGAAAGTCATCTGGGAAGAAGCCTTAAATATAATTAATGAGGTCAGAGGTTAGCCAAGTAAACCTATGCAGAGCTGGAGCTCTGGTTTCCCACTCGGGCGAATCCCTGTTCTGCCTCAGCAGGTTTTGTGACCCTGGGCAAATCATGCCCCTAAGTCTGTACTCCTTTCAGGACTGCTGGGAGAAGTAAATGAGAAAATACTGTCATAAGCACAGAGGATGGCACACAGTGCTCAATGTAAATATCACAATGACTATTATTACTACTTTGCAATCAATTAGATTTAGGTTAAATAAGTATGTTTGACACAAAAATAGTAAGTCTCTTGATCCAAGGGGCTTCCTACTTCTTACACCTCCTCTTGCTTGCCCTTTATGTTTAAAAGATTAGTTGTTAGGTTATTTCCTTTACATTTTGAAAAGATTGTATGTTTTAGCCCTGGCTGGTATAGCTCAGTGGACTGAGCACAGACCTGTGAAGCAAAGGGTCACCAGTTCAATTCCTAGTCAGGGCACACGCCTGGGTTGCAGGCCAGGTCCCCAGTAGGGGTCACATGACAGGCAACCACACACTGATGTTTCTCTCCCACGGTTTCTCCTTCCCTTCCCCTCTCTCTAAAAATAAATAAATAAATAAAATACTTTTAAAAAAGAAAGAAAAGACTGTATGTTTTAAAAAGATGTGGTCTCTAAGAAATAGACACCTTTTAGAAATGCTGAAAAGGTCTGCTATTTATGTCAAAGGTCAGGGTGAACTCTTCTTGCTGACTCTAGTGTTGCTAACAATTCCAACCTTTAAGAATTGTGAGCCCTGGCCAGTGGTTGCTCAGTTGGTTGCAGCGCCATCCCATACACTCAAAGGTCACGGGTTCAACTCCCAGTCAGGACACATGCCTAGGTTGTGGGTTAAGTACCTGAATGGGGTGTGTATAAGACACAACCAATTGATGTTTCTCTCTCTCCCTTCCCCTCTCTCTAAAAAAAAATCAATAAGTATGTCCCTCAAGTGAGGATAAAAAATTAAAAAACAAATGTTGAAATGGTTACAAAAGAGAAGGGTTTTCCTAATTCTTCTCCCCCGCATGCTTACTAGTAAGTCACCTGTGAAGCTCAATGCAAAGAATGCTAAAAGAAGGCAGGGCCTGGGGCACATTCCAGGGGCTGTGCTGGTACAATGAAGCTCCTTTATGTTGGGACCCTCCCCAGTCTATCCCACCTCTGGACTCAACTCCACACTCAGATATAAGCAAGAGACTTCTACAAGAGTTTGAACATTCTTAAATAAGAGTTATGTTGATCATCAATCTTAGATTTTCTAGGAATACCTCAATTCTAAATATTATTTTAGATCAGTTTTAATACTCTTAATACTTGACACTAATACTGAGTTAGCATAAAAATTCATTATCAGAGAAGAAAGAACTGTGCTACCATCCTTCTTTTGAAAACCACTTTGGAGGAAGAGGGGTGGAAAGATGGAGAGAGGGGACCTTTGAACATTGGACTTTAGAAGCCATCTGACATTGGGAGCCAGAGTTGAAATAACCCAGATTTCCTGAAGAATCCCAAATATCTGACTTCCTTTCAGACAATGTGCCCTGATTTACAGTACTTGCAGACAGTCCACACTGGAAGCCTTACCTGCTAAGATCTCTGCCAACTACCCAACTTTCAGCAGCTCAACACTTTAGCCTGCGTTTCTCCTTGCTCACTCCCAGGACTTGATCTACAATCTGAACCCTTCCATCCCCGCAACTGAAATACACACACCCAGGTCAGGTCGTGCTGATCTACTCCTACTTACAGCTTAAAGACTTGTGCTGCCAGATGCTTGATCACCCCAAGCCTAAAAACACACAGAACATAGTACTACATGCTAAATTCAATGACCTCTCTTCTGAATCATCAACCTTGTAACACTCCATTAGGACAGTAAAAGTATAATGCACTACTATCAGTGAACAGTTTTATCACTGTTTTACCAGTGAAAAACCAAAAGTAGCCTAAAAGAGTAGCAAGATGGGTTTGCTTAAAAAAAAATTATGGTACAACTGCATTCTAACACAGTATTATGTCACTGAAAAACGATTACTAAAAAGAATTTTTACCATGCTAAGTAAGAGACAAACCCAACAAGGAATGAAATATGATCAGGATTTTGCTTAAGTGTTCAAAAAACCCAAAACCAGTAATCATGTTTACCTATGTATATAAAAAGGACCCAAAGGAAGTAACTTGAAATGTTAATGTCAAGATGTGGTAGATTAACAACTGACATTAATTTTATTTGTGCTTTCTCTATTTAAAAGTTTATATAAAAACATGTGCTGCTTTCGTCATTTTAATGTTATTTTAAAGCACTCCATGGCCCTGGCTGGTGTGACTCAGTGGATTGAGTGCCGGCCTGCAAACCAAAGGGTTTGATTCCCAGTCAGGGCACATGCCTGGGTTGTGGGCTGGGTCCCCAGTAGGGGGTGCAGGAGAAGCAACCACACATTGATGTTTCTCTCCCTCTTCCCCTTCCCTTCCCCTCGCTCTAAAAATAAATAAATTCTTAAAGAAAAAAAATAAAGCACTCCATGGAATAAGTTTACATATAAACATTGAATGCAGTAGAGGTTACTGCATTTTTTAGGAGAAAAAAACAGAAACTAGAGAGAAATGAAGAAACAAACTGATACACTATTATGCAGCCATTATAAATAATAAATCCACAAGGTGAATTAATGAGAAGTGATTAAAATTATATACAGCATAATTTTAACTAAAGTAGCAATAGAAAAAAGGCAAAAATACAACAAAGTGTTTTTGAACAGTGGGTGATTTTTCTCTTCACTACCTCAAATTTTTCTACAATTATAAGAAGAAAAACTAAGTTTGAATCATTACTGAAGATACATTTAACACATCAAAATTGTTAACAGTGGTGACTTAGAGGAAAAGCAGGACTGTGGGAATGAAGTTATTATGGTGTTTTATGTTTACTTACATTATTTCAAAAATAAAAGTGATATACAGGGATATGCAAAAGTAAGTTTCCAGTTGTGAGTACATAAAGAGCTTATTCTAATATTATTTATTAATTATTGTATTATTTTCCATACAAATGACTGTAAACTTACTCTTCCCCACACCTGTATAAAACTTTCATTTGAAAGCCATTTATTCACTCCAATTTTCTTCTTGGGCAATATGTTTTTTATTAATACTCACTAGTGCCAGTGCAATGTGAAAGCCCTGAGTGAATGAATATGCAACAGTCTTCCTCCCATCCACGTACTAACCAGATCTGACCCTGCTTAGCTTCCAAGATCAGACGAGATCAGGCGCATTCAGCAAGATATCTTCCTGAGCAGGGCAACAGTGCCAGGTAGCTTAAAGACATGTAATGTGTTTATATTGAATATGTAAAATGGGACCACCAGCCAAAACATGTTGTATTTTTTTTTTTCCAAAGAGCTCTGTAAGCCAGACTCAGGCCTAGTTAAATACCAGCACATTGCAATCCTGGGAGTGTTGAGGATAAAGGAAAGGAACTCTATCTACCAGAAGTTCCCTCTCCTCACGCTGGTCATCTATCTGCTCCAGCAGAAGGTTAGGCCACTTGTCCCACCACGCTATCACCCACAGGAAAGGTGGGACCAGAACCATCAACAAGAGCAAACAGGTGCACACCCTAAGGACAAAAGGCAGTCTTCCAAAGTAGACTGGCCATACAGATTGTTTATGACATTTCCTTTGCTACACTGTAATTCTTAACTCTCACTAATACGTGTGCTAGGGAAAGAAAATATGAAAGAGAGGGATAGAAAGAAGGAAGAGATAGTGAAAAAAGTAAAGATAAAAAGAAACGGGTGTTTGGGGGGGAAGAATGGATATCAAGGAACAAGGTATGGATAAAAGAAAAAAGGGAAGGAAGTACAGATGAAGTCTGAGCCACTGAACTTGAACTCTTCTACTCTTTTAGTTGTTCTCAACAAATACAAAAGTATGCTTTGTTTTGTTAGTAGCTTCAGAGTAAAGTGAACTGACAGGAAGGCGAGTGTACTCCAGGGAAGTAGCTACAAAAGTGGGGTTGATGAAATCACAAAGGGCATGCAGCATTTCCCCTCTCTAGGATATACTGCAACAAAAGTGCACTATGAATTCCGGAGCACAGGTCAGTAAGACTAGCCTTATAAATGTTCCAAAGTCTTTTTCATTTCCAACCACATACTTAAATTTATGTATTAACCAAATTTATCTCCTAAATATCCAGTGTCAGGCTTCATTCAATGAGTTCCCAATGCATGTTTACTGAGCCACTGACAACAGGAAAGAAAACAAACCACCTCCCTCCCACTAAGGAGCAAGTAACCAATTTCTATGCCTGTAATATAGACCATTATGGTTCTAGGCCCTAACATACACCTTTTTAATAAAAATGGGTACCAGTCAAGAAGACCAAAATATTTATCAGAGAAGAAATTATCTGTTGGTCTCTAGGGTACCAAATAAAGGAGGAGGCGACTTTATACCAATTTCTAAATACTCAGGAGGACCTAAATGTCACTAAGTAGCTTGTTAGGGTCATTTCAGAAACTAAAAGAAGGCCTTGTCTTGTCTGGTTAAGCAAGCATACCTACACTTGTCTTTCCTTTAGCTCCTGAAAATCCGAGCCCACACCCAGAGCATGCCTCCTTGGGGACACCTCCTGGATCTACTCAGACAGAGCTGGAACTACAGGGGCAGCCTGCTGCCTTCAATGCTGAACTTGACAGCATGGTGCACTCTGCTAAGTCGTTTCTGTTCAGCAAATCGCCTCTTATGCTTTTCCAATCGGTTTAGGCCCCTTTTAAGACTATCAGACTAGAAACGGTGGTGGGAATGGAGAATAAAAAAAGATTAATGGAAAGCAACGATGATCACTGAGTAGTATTTGTAGGGATGACAGGAAGTGTCTACCCTAAATATTTCATAACAGAACTACCTAAAACAGTTGAAGAGAAAGGGAGGGGACACTTTCTCAGGTGAGTTCTGATTCTCATGGTTCTAAAAAAATGACTATATAAGAACACAACCTCCAAGATTCAGCAGAAATAAAGGGATAAATAAGAAAAAAAACTTCTTGACTTGATAATGTTGCTTTAAGTCTGAAGTAAAGCTCATGAGCGATTAATGATCTGGCTTGATAAAAAAGCAGAAAATAGCTCACTTAAAATAAGTTAAATTGCAAGAGCAGTTGAGGATTATTAAACGGGAGGTAAAAGACAAGATGGTAATGTGCATTTGCTGTCCACCTTGCTGTTCCCCTGCTTGCTTACCCTGGATGACTCCATTTCCACATTCCATTTAGGCCTGACCACATAGTCCTTGTTTGAAGGCATAGGCACCCTTGCACGGGCACAGAATCCAGGATCCCCAGGCCTGAGCGCCCTGAGAATGAGAAGAGCATGCTGCTTATGCAACCAATCACAGGTGGGCCCATCCTCCTCAGACACACACCTGTTGCAAACCTCATCTGCACTCCCAAGCTTACCCAACACACGCTCTCAGTCTGTCTCAGGTGGCCTCATCATCACTCACATTGCTGCACGGATTCCTCAACTTCCCTCCCAGGGCTAGCTTCCTCCTCTTTTTTAGTGAAAATCATCAGCTCAGCTCCTTAGGTTGGTGTCTTCAAATCTTGCCAATTCCTACCCGACTAAGTCACCTACTACTGGCAATTTTGCCCCTGCAAAGTCTTCTAAACCTTCTGTTTCCTCATTTTTGTCTCAGTTTAACTATATCACTGCCTTTAGTTATCCCTCTCCAACCCTTCCTATACCATGCCAACATCAGCATTCTGAATCAAATCTGATGATTCCACATCCATGCTCAAACGCTTTCTATGGAATCACAGAAAGTGAAAATTCTTCATCTTGATTTAAAGCTGTTCAAAATGTGGTCTATATCTACATATCCAACATTATCTTCCACCATCTCAGGCAGGCACCAAACTACTGCCCAACCACTCCAGTCCACTTGCCATTCCCCAAACAGGCCTTCCACACACTTACACAACCACTGGCTTAAGCTTTCCCTTCGTCTATAATCCCCCTAAAGACTTGGTGAGAGTATGAACTATTTTTAATTCAGTTTTGCATGCCCAGAGCTTAACACAGAAGTCTAATACGTAGCAAGCAGCTAAAATCTTTCTTGAATAAACTATTTCTCAATATTTCTTACATCCTCCAGAACATCTAATACAATGCTTTGTGGCTATTCAATAAATGTTAAGCTGAAAATCATCCTTCATCAGTGTGAACACACATCATTTCATTTGCTGTTTTTCTTAAAGCAACAAAAGGAACATTCTCCACATAGGCTAAGGAAAAAAACTAATACAAAACACTTACTTCTCCTCTCCTGTCAGCACCTTTTCCAGGTCTCTTCGGGGTGTCTGACCACCAGTGCTGGGGAAAAAATAATCAATGAAATATTAGGAATGTTAGAATCTTATAACTTTATAAGAAAAAAAGAGCAAAATGAAATATCAAACTCAGACCACGATTAAGTCCCTTCCCAAATAATAATTCCCAGTTTTGCATACCTGGTTTCATTATGGGTGAATGGCAACTGCCATATGTATAACTAATGACTTTGCCATCCTGGATACAACTGTATCCAGTTTACTGATACAAACTGAACCAATAGTTTTTTCTCTTAAGAACTTGGAAATGGGATTGAGAAATAGTTTTTTTTCTGCACATGGCTGGACCAAGAAAAGCAACCTGCAGAACTGTGGCAGAGGTCATATTACATCAGATCAAACCAGAAAAGTCTGGGAGAAGGTGTAGACTTGCACTATTCCATGTAAATTAAGAGGGTATTATGAACTACACAGATCCATCAAGCTAAGAGAAAAGACAAAATCCTATCATCTCAGGTTTCCTAATGATCTTACTTGCAAGAATGCTGAGTTACAACAACAATAACATTCAATCCACTTACTCATACCTGTTCCCTCATACCTGCTCATTCTTCGTCGTTGAGGCATTTGTTCTAGGTCTCTCTGCTCCCTTTCTTCTCTTGTCATTCCTTTGTAATTTGAGGTAAGACCAAATATAGGCCGAGACCATTCATCTGTAACAAGGAAAAATCAATTATTTAGTCCATAAACTATTATTCCTACCATTTCTTGAAATACCCACACCCTAATGTTATGTCATATCTAGGCATTTAGAATATTCTTTCCTTAAAGATAGCATTCTTTCAGGACCATACCTTTAACATGTAATCATGACAGTAATATCTAACTCACTTTGACAGTCTCCAACAAGCTGTGATGACATTTTATACAGACAACCTAATTTCTAATTTATTCTACTGAAAACAGAAAAATCTTGAAATTCTTCTACTTTTTATTCTAAAGAAAAGCTCACTTATTACTTGTCAAAGTGGTCTAGATATTTAAAAATTACATTTTAATAGTGCAGGTGTAGAGTTTGGACTTCATTAAATCTAAGAAAGTTGCTCAGATGAACATGAAAAAAATATTATAGGCCCACCATTTACTTAGAAAAGTCCACAGATACTAACACTGCATTTTTATTTTGAAACACAGTATAGTTTTACTGCTGCATTTAACACACTATCAAAACAATAAAGGAACTTATACAGACAGAACATAGGTGTTGTCAAACTAATAAAAAAGCAAGGAGTCTCATCAAGGGGGTGGTCTAAATATCTTTGCAAAGTGACCTGCCAACCTCATCCCTGGATTAAGAATCACTGTGATAATGAATAATGAGTATTATTTTTCCATTGTAAAGGACTTAACCGGTGGGAATATTCTGCTTCTCTCAGTCTATGGCTATAAGAGCATTGAGAACCACTGCATAAAAGCATCAAAACTGTTTTATTTAATAGGCAATAAATTATAGTTATTAACAAGATCAAAGATATAATACTTCTTTGGTTTATTAAAAATTTAAATTTCCCTAAGAGCTTTTGCTACTTTAAAACATTCAACAGAAAATTAATTACTATTTTCAGATATAGAAGTAGTTGCTTTTCAATCTAGCCTGGAAGTTTAAAATTTTCTTCCCAATGTGGAGCATAGGAAAAGTTAAGGAGAATGATGAAAATACTCATTTTTCATTTTAAAAAATATTTTATTTATTTATTTTTAGAGAGGGGAAGGGAATGAGAAAGAGAGGGAGAGAAAGATCAATGTGTGGCTGACTCTCGCACGCCCCAAACTGGGGACTTGGACCACAACCCAGGCATGTGCCCTGACTGGGAATTGAACTGGTGACCCTTTGGTTTGCAGGCTGGCACTCAATCCACAGAGCCAACACCAGGGCTTGTTTTTCATTCATAAAACTAAAAGATTTCATAAACAACATGGCAGTTGATTAGATGGATTTCAGTTAGACTCCTTTGGTTTCATTAAATAAGAATATAAAACGGCTTGGAGGACCATTATAAAAGTAGTAACAAGAGCAGCAGTGGCTAACATTTCCTGGGACTTACTATGTGCTAGGCATTATGATATATATATATATATATATATATATATATATATATATATATATATATTCTCTCACTTAATATTTACAAAAACCCTAAGTGAAAATATAATTCTCTGTTTTACAGAGAAGAAAACCAAGGCTTAGAGCTTAAACCATGAACCTAAAGATATGCAGTAAGGTAGGTGGTGAATCTAGGATTTTAACCCAGGTATGACTAATGCAAGGGCCTGCATTCTAATGCCTCTCTCACTATATGCTCTTGATCCATGCTTAGAAAATACATCATTTTAGTTAGTTGCTGTATTTAATAATGGATTGCACACTTAAATATACTTATAAACACTATAAGTCTAAAGGTAAAAAGCTGGTAACATAAGAAGTTACCAAAATTTTATTTCTACTCCACTTTACCAAAATTTTATTTCTACTCCACTTCATTGATTCATTTAAAATGAATGATGGTAAAAATATAGTTACCTTTTATATATACAGAAATACAACAAAAACAAAATGTACATACTGATTAATTTCCCTGCCATGTCCTTGTTGGACCGTGACTCCTTGGGATGTTTATAGAGATACATTACTGCTCGTCCAATCCCACTGTGCTTCAGGGTCTCCTGGCTCACACTAGGTAGCTGAGAACACAAACACATGCACACACATTAATTACGTAGAAACTGGGAGTCCTTGCCAATCTGTTTTAGAGAATCTTCTGAGATCTGGTTCATTCACAATAAACTAACCAAAAAACCATGAAAATGGTTTCAGGATGGATAGACACTGAACACAAGGATATTTTGTGTTTGTATCAGCAGTTGAGAGTTCAGTATTACTGCTCAGTCCAAGTAAAATTTAACAATGTGAGAAAGTATAAGCTAAGTATACTCAGAGGTTAGTGGTTTAATACAAGAGTCAGCACAGGCCCAGAATCAAAAAGACCTACGCCTGAACTCAAGCACAGCCATTTGCTAGTAATATGATCTTGGACAAGTCATTTAACTTCTGAGTCTTAATTTCTTCATCTGTAAAATGGAGACATTCCACCTACCTTGCAGGCTTGCTGTGAGGAATAAGAATACCTAGCACATAGGAGGTTCCTCAAGAACTCCTTTAACAGTTAAGTAGCTTGCTCAAGGTGTCACAGCCATGGAAAGTCAGCCCAGCTCGATTCCAATGCAAGTTTATCTGACTTTGAAGTTGATCTTTTTACTTCAAGTTGCTCCCCAAAACATGCCCATTACTGTACTACTCTACATATAAACCATAGTTACTACAGGATTTTTTTCCTTCAATACTATAGTTATATGAAGTTTATCAGGCCTTCCTTTTATGATCATTTTACTTCAGTATGTTCCTTAAAACATACTGAATAAAACCCTTCTTCCAGCAAGTAATGGCAGAGAACATGTATAAACACATGGTAAAATAGAGAGGTTGTAATAATAGGAAACACATTAGATAATTAATGAAGAGCAAACAGATTTGCCTCTAACCTCTTGCAGAATCTTCAATAGCTCCTCTCGAATCTTTAGTGCTGGCAAACTCCTATCTGGGAGAGGTGAGAGCCATTCTTTGATGGCAGACATCACACCACTGTCAATAAATGTTTCTTTAAGGTCCTGCCTGCAATAATAATTTTTAAAAAAGTGAAGTCAGTGTATGAAAAAGTGAAGTCAGTGTATGTCAAATCTATTCTAATGTAGCTTCCTTTGGATTTTCTCACATATTAGGTGATGTTTCCAAAAAGTCTTCCTACAAAGTTACTCATGCGTTCATTATTTACCGAGCATCTTAGTTTGCAAAAGCGATATTAAATTTAGTTCCTATTTTCAAAAATGGGCAAAGATGATTTGTTAAAAACAAAACAAACCCAAATTATGCAAGATAGGTTAATG
>PVKM010033047.1:0-16138 GCA_004027735.1 Carollia perspicillata
GTCCTTGTCTATTAACCGAGTACCTGAGCGCCTGGGGCTTGAAGTAAGTGTGAGAGCAGAGGGTCAAGCAAGAGTCAAAGGCAGAGTCCCTGCCCCAAATTTCCAAAATATATTTTTTCCTTAATAACCCAGTGCTGAAATGAAACTCACTTAACTTTGACACTTCGATGGTATTTCTGGTGACTGCGAGTCCATGTCCCCTCTCTGAATTGCCAGCTGTGGGGTGGATTTGGAGGTAATGCGGCAGCCAGAGACTCATCATCGGGTTTCTGCATTTATCTGTGGTTTCCTCAAATGTGGTGCGCAGGCCACAACACAATTAAATGTCCAAACTGCCAAGTTCAGTTTCTGAATGCACATCAGCATAGACCTGACTTGCATATTAAAAACATCCACTAAACATACAGTTTCGAAGTATGATCTGTCATATGCACTGATCCCAAGTATATTTTACTTTTTAATTATCATTTAAAATAACAGACATCACTAGATATGGAACTTAGAATGTAATTATCAAAAACCATACTAATAATTAGCAAAACAAAAGCCACTCCGGACACTGAGTTCATGCAAACGTATTTCTGCCAGCTTGGATTTTACATGAATGCATCTGCAATAGTTTTCTCAAACGCAGTCCATTTACAGATATCTGCCAAGCTTCATCAAAACAAACAAGCCCCTATAATAAGAGTTAGCATATAAAGTGAGGGTGGACAGAGCAACAATCTTTTCCCCAGGGCTCTCTTTTATCAAACGACCCTGCCCGAAGAATAGAGGCCAGTGTTTTATGTTTCAAGTGTACCATATGGCATGATATGAGTGCACTTTAATGACTTATTAGCATATTCTTCCAACTAGACTTTCCTAGTTAAACCAGCTTGACAAAATCTGAATTTTAAAATATTTGCCTGGAACCTCCTGGAATAAACATGGCTCGGTGATTTGTTTGCTTTTACTAGTAGATGAAAGGAAAGCTCATTGATCCTTCGTGACAGTGCTCATGAAAGATGTCAGGTCGGCCACCTCCTCTCTAGCCCTTAGGAGTGGAAGATGTTTGGAATGGCTGCAATGTTATTTAGGCATTTTCCCTCTCCATGATGTGACGATCCCCCGCTTTGCCTAGATTCTGTGCTTTAAATAATGCTTAGACTGTCTTCTGTGACCTTGATCCTTCCTTTGTGGGGAATGAGATGCTCTGGGCCGAGATCTAGTTGCCTGCCTGCCTGCCTCATTAAAAAGCCTTTTGGCACGTAGGGGAGGACCAGGCACCAGGTCAGAATTTGGGGTTTCTCACTGTGGCGTGGTCAGGGAGTGATGTGAACCTAAGAGTGAGTCACGTCTCTGTTGTGACTGTTCAAATGTTCTCTGAAAATGGGGTATGTGAGGAGGAAGGAGAACAGAATGAAACTGTCCATGCTACGTAGACAGAGGAAAGTATAGTATTATACATGCTGTAGCGTTTTTCTTTCTAGATTTGTCTGAGTGTAAATGTCTCCTTTTCTCTTTTTCCCAAGTTAGTTCTGGGTACGTTTTGTGGATCAGAATGTTGTTGGTGGAGACTGCCGGTGACCACATGTGATGAATGTGACAATCTTTGGTGACCCCACAATAAAGTTACCTTGTCACCTCTAGTACAACAGTAACATGGATATGCAAATATTGCCTTCACTCCAGGAAACCTTTATGCTTTATGGCAGACAATGCCACAAATTACTTCTCCTTCTTTTTTTTTGCCTAGTAAGTGGTAGCCATGTGACACAATGATGGCCAATGAGATACAAGTGGAAGTCTGTTGGATACAGTTTCTGGGAAAGCTTTTGCTTTACTTGTGGACAGAGACAAACCTCACTGGCCTGTGCCTTGCCTTTACTTCTGCCTTCTTGTGTGGATCATAAATGAAACGAGTGGAGCTGCTAACGCTACCTTGCGATCATGAGGTGACAAGCGAGGAAAGAAGCCAACATACTAAATGTAGGAAAAATACATTGATTAGGAAACCAAATCCAGAGTGCCTCAGCAACTTGCGTAAGATCAAACAAATCCTCTGACTTCAAGGACTGTGTTCTTTCTTTATATTTTGTTAACAAGTCAAAA
Source organism: Carollia perspicillata (assembly GCA_004027735.1). Taxonomy (NCBI): domain Eukaryota; kingdom Metazoa; phylum Chordata; class Mammalia; order Chiroptera; family Phyllostomidae; genus Carollia; species Carollia perspicillata. Next base: position 2,095 of record PVKM010033047.1, read on the forward strand.
GGCAATACTTCCTGCTGTTACTGCAGCCTCACTAAATGCCAGATCCTAATTAATCTGTAACATGTATTACGTTGTCTAACCTTTACAAAGGCCTGGTGAAGTGCTATGAATTGATCGTGTCCTCCAAAATGTATGTGTTGTAGCCCCAACCCTCTATGTGAGTATATTTGGAGATAGGACCTTTAGGGGGTGATTAAGGTTAAATAAGGTCTTAAAGGTAGGGCCCGAATCTGATAGGATTAGTGTCATTATAAGAAAAGACATCAGAGAGTCATGTCTTTCTCTCTCTCTCTCTCACACGTGCACACATTTACACTCACACATGCACACTCTCTGCCACGTGAGCACACAGAGATTGAGAGGCCATCTACAAGCCAGGAAGAAAACTCTCACCAGAAACCAAATTGGCCAACACTTTCATGTTGGACTTCCTAGCTTCCAAAACTGTGAAAAATAAATTTCTGTTGTTTAAGTCTGTGATATATATTTTTATAGCAGCCAGAGCAGACGAAGGCAAGTAGGCACTATTATTATGCCCATTTTGCTGGTGAGAAAGCTGAAAATCAGAAAGATTAAGTATTTTTAAGGCTACATAGCCAGTCGATGAGAGGGCATCCCTGTGGCCAGTATGCAGTCAGTCCTATTGATGAGTTTATACCAGATGATTTTACTCTGTAAAGGTAAAACAAGATTTTACTTTAGGAATTGGTTCTCATCTCTCCACTCTAGTTTTAGAGTATGCCGTGCAGATTCAAAGTCATTCTTTTAAAGAATCAGTTGTGTTTATTGCCTTCGTGCTGTTTGCCTTTAATTCCTACCCACATGTTTTCTAATGATAGATCTCAACCAATGAGAGTGATTTGAGAACAAGCCAGCACCAGTTACACTCTCATCTCCAAACAGAACTGACTCCTCTCTGACATCCGGAGGATTTTCTTTCTGCTCACGTCACGTGTCTCTGTTTTCTCATTCTAACTAAGACCAAGGCGCAGTTAGCACGTCAGAGTGCAGAGGGTCTGATCTGGGCATTTTCCTGGAACCCTCATCTCCATGGCCATCCTATCAGAACCTCACTCCGCGGCGTGTCATCGTCTCCTTGGTCTTATTTTCTGTGGTCACGAAGTTGAGGGACGGCAATGCCGGCAAATCTCTGAAGCCGAATGTGCCTAATTAACTCGCATACGCCACAGACAGGAGCCTGCACTATTTATGGCACCGAGAAGTGAGAAAATGTCCCCTACCATGGGTATCAGGTAACTAACACAGTTCTGCCAAAGTTTGGTTGTGAAACACGAAGCCTCTGAAACCCGTGGGTGTTAAGTGCACACCAAATATTCAATCCAGACATGTCGTGCTTGAACTATTCTGGGGCTCATAAACCTTTCATCAGAATCAGAGGTGAAATATTTGGCCTTATTTGTAAGTCCCGTATTTCTAAAGACCTTGGGGGCTCATTTAGTATTCCCAGCAGAAAGGTCACGAGGTTGATTTTCAGGGGTCCTGGTTACGTGGAACTGATGACTTCAAGCAGGGGATGCTTTCAAGATTTTCCAAGAACCAGTGCCTGGCTCCTCCTGCACGTGGCCCACTCTGTCTCCCTAACCACCCCTCCCCCACCCAAACCCCTAAACACAAACACTGGTGTATAGGGCTGTTCAGAGCCCTTACATTTTCTGACCAAAACACTGGAACCTTTATTTAATATTCGGGGAGGAGTGTACTCCTTTTTGGGCAACCTGTATTAGGAAAGGCTTTGGAAATTGTGGTTTTATTGGCAGAGGAGAGGTGACTTAATTTCATGGTAACCTGAAGTCTAAGTGTTAGAGGGGTCCTTTGAGATCATCCAGTCCACCCATAGTTTTACAGGTGAGTGGAGTGAGATCCAGACAGGTGAGGTGACGAGCCAAGGAGCTCGCAGCTGGGTGGCGGCTGCTCACACTTGGGCACACTGGTTCCTGGGGCTCAGGCAGGCAACCTAACCACTCAGGCCTCCGGTTCCTCACAGAGGTTCTGAGGATTGATTGAGTGAGATGGTTTATACCCAAATAACCAGCGCAGTGCCTGGGGCAGAGTAAATATTAGTCACAGATGTAATTGTCCCTGCTATTATCTCCCGGATCATTCATTTCTAAGTTTCCCTTCTGCCAGCACCTAGCCCTGTCCTTAGGTGACCAGCAGGACCCCGGCATTGGGACCTCAGGGGCTGTCTTACCGTGGGGTGCTGTGATGTGGTTTTGGAGACTAGCATGACCTGACTTTCTGAAATATTCAAAGCCTCCAGAGGTTCAGAAACCTCACAAACAAAATATCACAATAGGCCACTCCCAGATTCCTATTATCTCATAAGCTAAGAGCTAAATGTGAAAAACAGAGATGAGAAGTGTTTCCCTCATAAACAAGCTGTGTGCTTAAAGTCCCTGAGAAGTCGTCTGATGCGCTCTCTCCCTCGGCTTGGCTGATTTCTCGCTCGGTGATTTGTTAGCGGTGTCTGTGCACCTCTAACAACCTGGGCCCATTATCTGTGAGTATTATTTTCTCATTTGCTGACTTCGCTGCCTAGAGTGTCCTTTCCTTAAGCAGCCTTCCTTAAAGACGGTGACATTAAATCAGGCCTCTGGGGGAGTCAGAGCTTTTTCTCCAGGAAGGTCACCTCCAAACACATCTGCCCTCTGGGACCTTTCTCAGCTCACAGGCTTGGCCCGTGGCCGACGGACAAGAGCTAATATTTCTTGAGCACCTATTATGGGCCAGGCCTTGTTTTAAGCATTTTCCATTAATTTTCCCCTTGGATCCTCAGAACCATCTTAGGAATGAAGTCCTTTTACTAGTTGCATTTTGCAGATGGGGAAGTTGAGGCACCTGACGTGACACAGGAGTGGTCAGGCTGGGATGTGATGCCCAGCACTCTCCGTGCCTTGCGGGGCACTGTCTCATCCAGTCGCGACTGCTTCTGGGCAACTCAACCAGGAGTTCATTCAAAACAGGGATCACATGCATGCATGTTCCTTCCTGCCCAGCCTCACAGATGCTGGTCGGGATTGGATTATAGAGAATTTAGAGATAATTCACTCCCAGCTTCCTACAGTCTATGCCCTGCCTGCACCCTTCCCACACTTTAGGAAGCTTCTGTCGTGGGAGACTGGGGTGTATTTTTTCCTTGAATGTTTCTGAGCTTTAGCTACAAATGCCTGTATTCATACATACTACATAGAATCATTTTGGGTGCTTTTGTGTTTTATGAGACACAAATGATATATTCAATAGGTTGCTCTACAACTTAAAAAAATATGTCATATGATTCTGAGTTTTATTCACACTCATTTAATTGCTATGTAATACACCAATGTATAATTAAATTCTACGTTAATTTTTTAATTTCTCCTATTGCTCTCCAAAACGAGTGTGCCAGTTTCTACTCTCCAGAGAAAAGAATAAGAATTTGTATTTCCCCTCGCTTCTTGCCAACATCTGGTATTCTCAGGCTTCAGGATTTTGTAACCATTGAGCTTCTTTTCTTCATGCAATTTACAGTCATTTGGGGGGTTTATAATTTTCAAAGTTTTTTAATGTTATATTGTATATGATTGTGTTTCCTTTTACTTTTAAAAAAGATTTTCTTTATTTCCTTTTAGAGAGAGGGGGAGGGAGGGAGAAAGAAGAAAGAAACATTGGTGTGCAAGAGCAACATCCTTAGGTTGCCTCTCACACCTTCCTCTGGAGACCCAACCCAGGCACGTGCCCTGACCGGGAATGGGTTTGTGCTACAACACCCACCCCACTGAGCCACAACAATCAGGGCCCATGGTACGTGACTTTAGAATTCAGAGCAGAGAGGCGCATGCAATGAAAAGTAAGTCCACTCCCCATTTCTGACCCCGTCTCTCAGTTCCTATTTGCATAGGGGAATGAAATATTTTCTTATATGTCCTTCCAAAGATCGTCCATGCATTTATAAACACATATGCACTGTGTGTGTGAATGTGCACATACATACACACATGTGTGTATATTGTAAATGTACATGTAAGCGTCCTACTTGTACACTTATACCTTGACCTTTCCACTTAACAAATGATCTTGGAAGCTGTTTCACTTCAGGATTATTAATATTTACTTAATTTTTAATGGTCAATTGAAAGTCCATTTCCATTTATTTGTATGAAAACAGAATACTTTCATCATCCAGCATTACACTTTGAACACTCCCACCTTGAGATGCCCACAGTGAGGTGCCTCTTGACCCCTCTTCTCTGGCAGGCCTTTCTAGGCAAAGCCAGTTATCCAGATAATCCAGACAGAAAGTCCTGGCCCAGGTAACTGCTGTAAAAGCAAGTATTGGTAATGACAATGAGACAGGAAATAACCGAGAACTTTATTGTCTAGCTGGCATTTGAAGAACACGGAAGAATTATTTTGATCTTATTATCTGCTCTTGTGTTTTTACTATTGCCGGACCTTATATTCAACACAAATTATAGTTTCCATTCTCTCAGCATTTCTATGAAGTTGATACTATTATTTCCCCTGTCTTATAGCGATGAAAATGGGGGCCCAGGGCACTCAAATAACTGGTCTAAGGCCTCAAAGCTGGTAAAAACTAGTGCAGCCAGGACTCAAACTCAGGCTGAGGTGACACAAAAACCTGTTTCTAATGACTGCCCTAATACCTCCAGATTCATATGTAATTTAGTTTAGTGATTATAAAAGGACATATTTTTAAGTGTCAGAAATGTATCAATTTATGCATTAATTTTTATAACCATGCCAGTTACTAAATATTTTAATATCACTGTAGCTTCTAATTTGATTACTCACTGCTCCCCTAAACCTGACTGATAAGCTAGTTAAATCGAACCAGTCACTCTTACCCAAACATACCTTGTGTTTTCCTGCCTACTAGTATATATACTTTGGCTCTAGAAATGCTGAGGGAAGTCCTCATGTCAGCCAGTTCTGTTTTACAACAGTTCAGTTCAACAAACATTTATAGGGCAATGACTAGGTAGCGAGTAAAGAGAAAACAGGAACAAGGAGACTGGAAATGGTGGGAAATTCTGGGACGTGGCTGTGTGTCTCAAGTCTCCATCCATTGGCTGAGTCAACAGACTTGAATGGCTGCCGTCTTAATTGTACCCCCTGCAGGACACCCCCAGAGCCTCTTTCTCTTTGAAAATGGAAGAAAATCACCTTTCTCTCTGGTATTTTCATTTGCTTCCATCTTCCCTATTTCTCTTCCACTTCCTTAACCCCAGGTATCATTCCTGTTTTACAAGGTAATATTCTCTCTTTGAAGTTTTCTCCGTCTTTAACTAAGAAGGCTGCCATTTCTGCCATCTTTGTGAAGCTCTGTTTTGCAGTGGGGCTGGTGATGGGGGAGTGGAGGAATGAAGGAAAGAACTAACACTCTTCTGTATGACCATATGAAGCATCAGCACAGCTACAAAGCAGTTTTACCTTAGGAATCTGGCATCCCCAAGGGTCTGGCATTCACTGTTAGAATTCGTGTTTGCTACGGGAAGTGGTGTGAGCATGTGATTCAGCTGTAGCTGGATGAACAGTCTTAAGAAGATAGAAGCGAGGCAGCTGACTTCTCCTCCACCCTCACTGGCTGCATTGTTAGTTGAAGGTAGATGGCATGCTCCCTTCTCAGGACTTTTGCTCTCGCTCAACCTTTCTCAAGCGTGGCACTTAGGCAGTTCGGGTGGGATCCTTCTTTGTTGTGAGGCCCTGCCCTGTTCGCTGTAGCATGGTTAGCAGCATCGCTGGGTCTACCCGCTGAATGCCAGGAGCATCCCACACCCAGTCATGGCCATTGAACTTGTCTCCAGACATTGGCAATTGTCCCCTGAGAACCACTGCCATAGCTTTCCCGTCTGCCTGGCCCACTCTTCCCCCAAAGATCCACACTTCTATCCCTTCACTCCCTTCAAAGATTAGTGCAGCTCTTATTCCACTGACGCTACTCTGACCACCGTATTTAATAAGGCAAACTGCCCATCTCCCAGCTCCCTTGTATCCCTTACCCTTATCTACTTTCTAATTTTATGACCATTTAATATACCATATAATGTACCTATTTTTATGTGTTTATATTTGTTGTCTCTCAGTAGGATGTAAGCTCCTTGAGGGAGTAATTTTGCTCCTTGATACTTTCTAAGTACAAAGAACAGTTCCTCACATACTGTCAAAAAATATATGCAAAGATAAGTAATGAAACTCAACCGCACACTCCTGTCCCCTGTGCTCCCAGTTTTCTATCCCCAAACCAAAGAACCAGTTTATCTAGTTAAGTGTTATATTCTTTAGAGTTTCTTTATGCAAAATCAAGCAAGTAGGAATATACATCTTACCCACACTTTCATTTTATATTTTTTAACTAAAAGTTGGCATGTGTGCGCACCTGTTTAGCACTTTTTTTAAAATTTAACCTCATATGAATTTTGATACTAGTGTCTTTTTTTAGGAATTTTTTTTTTGTCTAAGATTTTTGCTTTCCTGTTTGAATGTTTCCTCTCTGCAGTTAAAATGTAGAGATCCACAGCCTAGTAAATACTGCCCTGACTTCCCTGTCCTATAACGCAGAAAAACCTTGACTTGCCCTTTAAACTTGAACCCAGGTTTTAGCTAGACCCAGCCGGATCCCAGCCAGTCCGAGGTCTGCCTACCTTGTTTCCTGCATGAGAGTGATTCATTGACTCAAGTCCATATGCCATTTGATTATGTTGGATTGTGTGACAAGCTTTTTATTTTTATTTTTTAATTTTTGATATAAATAAAATTGGTTCCCCCTAGAACAGAATCAAGCTTTGGTGCTCCTTGGAAATCAGCCAGCCTGTGAGTGAGGACACAGACAGTGTTGATCTGGACCTTTGGGTAAGAATCCCCCAGGCCGCTCCTCAGCTGCATTTCCAGCAGGGGCTGCAGGAAGGGACCCGGCAGAAGCGACTCCATACACAGCTTGGACTGCTTTGGAGGTGACCTAGACGTTGAATTAGAACTGGCCACCCTGGATTTTGAGCAGGGCTCCCTCTGCCCTGTTTATACATAGGATGGGCCTCAGCCATCCTGAACAGCAGAAATCAGGAGGCCCAGAGAGATAACTTGTTGCCTTGGGAACCGAATTGTCCAAAAGGCGAAGAAAGAAATTCTGGCCTGGTGCCAGTGATGTGACTCTGTGATGGGCACTTCATCCTGTGGAAGCAAATGAATGGTGTGTGCTTGGAAATTAAGCACTTAGTGATTATTACTTCAGAGGTTTTAAAAACATTTAGGTCTCAGTTTATCAGGCCTCAATGTATGACATTTCATGTTAGCCAAAACAACTGTATTTTTTAAAGACCTGAAAGATAAAATCCATACCAACCTTTGAAATTGTAAACAATGAATTAGAATGACAGATCACTGGTTACAAGAAGCTATTATCTTGGGTGGACATACGAAAGATTCTCTTCTCATTTGGGAGGGACATGCTCCGGTCACGACAATTAAACATTGTTTTTCTCTCCTTCGTTCCAGAAAGGTTAGCAGGAAGTTGCAGTGGGCAAACCGAACAGCTGGATCATGCATCTTTCAAATGGGAAAAACTGGTGTCCTCAGTCATGGATGAACCCGTGAGCAAATGCTTTAGCAACGATTGAACTCATCCAGCCTTTCATAGAAAACACAATCTAATCAGGAAGGATTAGGAATAATAGTCTGTGTTTATTTTTGTCTGGGATCTATGGAAATGTAGGTTTGTGATTTGACTTGAGCTCTCACAGTTAATGTAGACAGTGTATAGATAATAGCACTTGCTGCCTGGCCGGGGCCAGGCCTCGGTGGATTTCACGAGGTAAGCAGTGGGCCTGGGCCTCCAGGGCCTCAGAAGGTTGCCTTTCTCGTCTCGAGGTTAGAGTCCCTGTTGTCTCCTACTGTCCACTCTCACAGCCTCCCTCAGCAAAGTCATGGTCAGGTCTCTAATAACCATATTTAGTTCTGGTTTGCTGGGAAGAAAGCTGTCCATTGGTTTAGTTTACTTTTTCATTTTTAAATATATATACTAATGCAGTTTGTTTCAAGCTTGAAAACAATATTCTATTTCTTTTTTGCAAGTTAACCTCAGATTTTTGATTTGTAGTATGTTTTGGGGGGAGAAGTCTAGGTATTCTTTTTTTAACAGCTTTATTGAGATATATAACATGTAGTTCACCAATTTAAAGTGAGCAGTCCAGTAGTTTTTAGTATATTCACAGAACTGTACACCATAACCAAAATGTAATTATAAATCATGCTCATTGCTCCACAATGAAATTCCATGTCTATTATCAGTTACCCCCATTTCCCCCACTCCCCCAGGGCTTGGCAACCGCTAGTCTGCTTTCTGTCTCTGTAGATTTGCCTATTCTGGCCATCTCATGTAAATGAAATAATTCAGTATGTGGTCTTTTGTAACTGGCTTCTTTCACTTAGCATAGAGCTTTCAAGGTTCATCTATGTTGTAGCAGGTATTTTCCTACTGTATGAGAACCCAAGTACAGATATACTACATTTTATTTGTCCATTCAGCAGTCATTGGGCATTTGGGTTCCTTCCACTTTTTGACTGTTTGTTAAGAGTGCTGCCATGATCATTCATGTGCAAGTTCTTGTGTGGATGTGTGTTTTCACTTCTCTTAGGTGTATATCTGGGAGTGGAATTGCTGGGTCAAGGTTATGCTTAACATTTTGAGGACCCACTAGACTATTCTCTGCTTTTTTTGCAGAGTGATAACTGTCACCAGGGATCTCTGTCAGGATTTGGGTAAAGAGCACAACTGTGAAATAGCGGGGGTCACAGTTGTATTTGCATATAACAAAAGCCCTTTCAGGCAACTGGAAAATGTTATTTTGCAATCTAAGGCTTTCACCCTTTAGCCCATTTTCCCTTTCTTCCTCCTCACCTATTCTAATTGTGGGTTTTTTTGGTATCATCAATGTCTGTTGAGCCAGGTGACCGACATTGAAGGATTACAACAAGAGGAAAAGCAGATAACTGGTTATGAGAGCACCATAGGACACAGGAAAGCACACAGGCCCATACTGGCCTATGCCTCACCCTCTATTCTCCAGGTGGGTTCTAGAAATATCAAGGGGAATGCTTTGTAAAGTGTATCATTGTCTAACCACTATGCTGTACATCTGAAACTAATACAGAATAATATCGAATGTAAAGTGTAATTGAAATAATTTTAAAAGTTAAAAAAATAAAAAGTATAACTTTGTTTTGCTAACAAAGTTTAAAGATTAGCAATATTTTTCCTGAACAATACAAGTTATAGGCATACATAAACTTCCTTCTGCATTTCCCTTTTCAATTTTCTACATTATAACCAAGTATTTTATTCCTCCCTGGTTATTATATTTAAGTCAATATTTATTTGGATTTACTAACAAATACAACTGATATCTTTACTCATTATTGTGACTGCTTTCTATTCCCTTCTTCTGGATTCATTTCCTTTTTCCTAAATATATGTTAGTAATTCTTTCAGAATTATTGGCTGTATTTCACCTCTATTCTTGAATGATTGCTTATCTGGTATATTAGGCAAGATAAATCCCACTTTTCAGCTGCTTTCTTAAGATTCAGGGTACTCTGCATAATAGTCACCTGTGCCCAGTGTTCCTGCCTCTTCCTTCCACCACATTTATTGTTAAATCTCTGTGGCTCACCATGATTAAAATGAAATTCTAAATCATACCTCAGTCTAATATGGGTCACCTGGCTTTCCTGAGTGGCCGCCTGCAACCAGCGACTCAGGATTCCTTGCTTCTTTTGTTTTATGGTTTTGCCATGCTTGGGTCCTTTCCAGAGAGAGCATGGCTTTTTGTTTTTTTTTTTAATTTTTCCAGACAAACCTAGAAGTGCTGTCCATAACTTCCACTACATAATGTCAGCTGGAAATGCAATTGTTTGGCCCTAAGGGGAGTGGGAAATGTAGCCATCCTGTGTATCCAGGAGGATATGAAAAGCTTTAATGAATCCACAGGCTGCTGTGGCAGAGGCTACTCTATGTAGACATAGAATTCTTGACTAGCAGTTATTTTTCATCATTTTAAAGATTTCGTTCCATTTTCTTTTGGCACCTATTGCTGTTAATGAGAAATCCTCGGTAAGTGTTGACGTTCTTTTGTTGATAATCTGTCTTTTCTCTCTGATGTAATTTAAGATTTTTCCATTTGTCCTTGATGGTCTGCAATTTTACTTGCCTCAGTCTTTTTATAGGTGTGTTTTTATTTATCTGGATCAGAAATTGATGTGCTTTTTTAATCTGAAGGAACTTTAAAAAATGATCTGGAAAATTCTGAGTCTGGATATCTCTGAATATTGACTTTCTGCCACTTTCTGTTCTTTTCTCCTGGAAAATTCCAATCTATTTGTCGTGTCTCTTTTATATATTTCATATTTTTAGCTCTTAGTCTTATATTCTCAGTGATTTACTAAATTTATCTTTTAATTCTGTAATTCTCTTTCTAGCTATGTTTAATTCATCTGTTGAGGTTGTTTTTAATTTCAGTAATATTTGTATATTTATGCGATATCTACTTGTTTGTTTGTTCCAAATTATCCTGTTCTTGTCCTCTTATGTTTTATGAACTATATTTCTTCATCTCTTTGAACATTTTTAACATTTATTTTGAAGGGCCTTCAGGTTAATTTTCAGATTAAAATTTCTCCCCTATTTGTAATTTGTTTGGTATGAATTCTCATATTTCTAGGTCTGTGGGTTAGCTTCTGTGAATCTCTTTTTCCATGGGAGTCACGTGCATGCATTAGAGCTCTTTCATAGCTTTCTCTGCTCAGGACCTACAGAGTCCACCAGTTCTGAACCAGTTTTTATGTTACCTTTAAACTTGGGGTTTCTTTGTGGCAAAGACAATATACGATTTGGCTCCCACTCTCAGAAAGACTTGGCATTCTGGCTTCTTGAGAATGACCTATTTATACTTTCTAATTAGGGAGAATTTAGATAGCTAGAGGAAGTAGAACATGGCAGTTAAGAAAGTTCTAGGGCCAGACTGCTTTGATTTTATCGAATTGCAGGTATGTGACTTCATTAATGTTATTTAGTTTCTCTGAGCTTTTGTTTCTTACCTGTAAAGTGGGGATGATAAAGATACCTACTTCTTAACTTGTAGACACCAGCCATTTTTAGCTATGATTTCTAGCTGCAGATCAAGGACAAGGGAAGATTTCTTTTTACCAAGTATTCTACCCAAAGAGGCCCTAAGTTCCTGTAAGGAGACCGACTGAGTGAATTGGTCAAGAGAAATATCTGGTAAAGTTGAAGAAATACCTCCTAGGTGTCACTATCAGACAAACATCAAGGGTGAAAAGTAGGAAGAAATACTTAAGACATGGCTGTCTCTCATGTCTTAAGCCCCTCTGGCCCCTCAGTCAATAACTACATTTGCCAATGGTAGAGGCTCCTAAGGGATCCATCTGCATGGCGTCCAGTGCTATCTGCCTAACAGCAGAAAAAAGTCTTATTTCCAGACTTTTTAAAAAAGTTCTAAATGAATACTCTTGTTAAGTATAACTTTTGATGGTTGGTGCATTGAAAAATATGAGGCAAAAATGAAGTTAATCAAACACTCTCATTATTTGTCATAAAGTTTCTATTTAAATGGATTTATCTCACTGTTAATGCAAACCTCTAAGTGACTCCACTATTTGGGAATCTAAAGTTAGCTTTGTTTTTCCCCTTTCTTTTACTTTTGTTCTGTGTTCCAACTTCTATCTCAATGCAACTTCCTCTAAGCATCTTTGTGTCACATATGTCAATATAGAGAAATGTTCAAGGAGGAGGAGGAGGAAGGGGAGGGGGAGAAGCAGCAGCCCTGGCTGGGTCACTCAGTTGGTTAGAGTGTTGTCCTGATATACCAAGGTTACAGGTTTTGATCCCTGGTCAGGGGATAAACAAGAATCAGCCAATGAATGCATAAATAGGTGGAATGACAAATTGATCTCTCTCTTTCTCTAATCACATTTAAAAATAGGATGAAGAAGAAAAGACAAGCATTCCTTTCCCAACAGTGGTTTTAAGTATTAATATATGTTTCACATGCTGATAAGAGACAGTATTTCACTGATCTAGTCTTAGCCATCTGTCTTATGGTCTGTACCCTGCCTTATCCTTGAATTCTAGCTTACCATGGCTGACTTTCCAAGCATAAGGCTAAACCCCAGATATGAGAAGCTTCACTCCTACTTAACTTGCCAAACAAGGCTGAGTTCAACCAGGGTCTCATCTTTCTGGAATGTAATTGGGGAAATATCTAAGCACTTTCACGTAGCACTATGAGCCAAAGGCTCCTGAACCAATGATTAGCTTTGCTCCAACACTTCACACTGCCCTACGGCTCAGAGAAAGCAAACGTCTGACAAAGTAAACTCCAACTTTGGAGGCTTTGAAAAGGCCTGTGGGAAGAATTTTCTTTCCTATTTTAAAGCTTCATAACCCTGATTATAATAATAAATAATGCTTACTTCACATCTAATGGGACTAACATCATGTATGATGGCGCTGTATCTGAGGAGACACAAAAATAGAGCAAGAAATCGTTACCAAGAATGCAAAGCAAATTTGAATAATCAGCAAAGTTTTAAATGAAATGCTCCCAGTTGATTTCACTTGCCCCCTGGCTGACAATACTGTAACACGTGATCATAACTATATCTCTGAGCTGCTGGAGGAGCAGCAGTGATGAGAGATCAGTGTGACGCCTCTGCCTCGACCTGTGCACATGCGCATCTCAGAAAACTCTTGATTCCCAGCAGGTAATAGGCCCTTCCTCTTTTTATCTGCCCAGCATCCACTCCCCTCTTTTTGGTAATCTGATTCTCTTTTGAGAGTGGGGATCCCACTCTCCTCTCTCATGTAGGACGGCCCTGCCATCCCCTGGTTAAGTGATGGTCACGTGACCTAAGACTGGCCAATCAGATGTTCTCTCTGGGGAATCTGAATTTTAAGTAGGGCCTGGAAGACGAAGGTGACATTTATTGATTCCTTCCAACAGTGGTACCCTTGAGAAGACTATCCTTACAGTCGGGAGATGCTCCAGTCCTTGTCCTTCAGCTTCTCCAGATTTTCCCATTGAAGTCCTTTATCCTCTTGTTAACTTTTTGAATTCACTGCTGTCGTTTGCAACAAAACCCCAATTTGATACATGACTACCCTGCCCCTGAGGCTCCAGGTGTGGCAGTACGAGTCAAATAGTATTAAACATTTGTATATGCATGACACACATCACTGAGTTGCTTTCCAAATGCATGAGAGTGCCGGTGTTGCCACACCTTTACCAGCATTGAGTGTTATTAATTTCAAAATTATTTCATTTACAAATTGAATTATCCCATAAATTCTGGGGTTATATTTAGTATAACTTACATTTTAGATGTCCCGTTGGAGCCTACAAAGAAGGAGGGGAAAATACAAAATATCCTGTTTTTTATGCTGAGAGATCTAAAGGATATTTTCACACAGGCAGAGTGGAAGCTTGTGGAGAAGAACCGGGGAGACTAAAGAATTTTGGTTGATTCCTGAGGAATACTATTGCCTCTTGATACATCTCTCTATCCTCTGCTCTTCAAAACCTCATGTCAAACCTATATTGTTTCATTCTAAGAAACTGTTTCAAAAGGAATTTGCAAGATGCTAATTTTGATGCACCTATGGGATAGCTATGTGCTTAGAATAGTGATTGGCCCACCCCTGACATCAGGGGAAATTAAAATCTTTGCTAATTAGGTGTGTTTGTGCTAAGGAAACTCAATGATTTCTATCGTGCAATCAAGTATGAGTATGTCCTTTATTATAAACTGCAATTTTTCTTTGTTATGTGAAAGCAAGTCCTAATTTTATTTTCAGATCAAGAGTTGGTGTGCTGACTTAATAGATGTGAAATGTGAATATAGCATAAAACAGCAAATTAGGCTGCGTGAGTTTGGGGACATCTTTCTAGTGAGACCACATGGCTTTGCCAGGTTGCATGAATCACAGAGCCTGCTGCTCTGGAGTTTTCTG
>PVKM010033048.1:0-16133 GCA_004027735.1 Carollia perspicillata
CAGCAGCTAGTCTGACTCCTTTCCCCAATATCTTCGATGTGGGGGTCCTGGTTTTCTTCAGAGCTCTTTTCCCCAGTGGTTATCACTAGACGCTGGGGTGTAGAGATGCCCACTTGGCTAGGCTGCCTCCATCCAGCAATTTTGGGCCCAAAGGCTTCCCTTCCCAGTGCTACTGGGATGGAATCACTGTGCTTTCCCTTTAACCCTGGGGTCTCTGCCTGGCTGGGTTGGGAGTCAGCTGTGGGATTGTCACAGCAGATTCCCCAGTCCCTCTGTTTGATAAATTCCTCCTACTCAAGCCTGCCGCCCCATGTAGCCCAATTCTCCAGCCAGACCAGTGATTATGGGGGTCAGTGCCCGTCACTGCCTGTCTCTCAGCTCTCCTGAGCTAGCGATCACAGACCCCCCAGGTAATCATAGTCCCGTGCTTTGCCTCTTCATCCTTATTCCTCTCTTGTGACCAGAACTCTCCTGGTGTTGCTCAGACCCTGGTCTGTCTGGGAGGGAGGGAGCAGGTGACCCAGCTCTCTCCCAAGGGCTGTGACAGGCCCTCCATTTTCAAGCAGTCTGTGGTAGACTAAGCGCCCGCTCTGGGCACTGGGCCTGGGGCTACTACTGCACCCTGGTCCCCAAGGTGGTCCCTGGGACCTTACTGTCCTGAAATATCCTTCTTACTGTCTGGTTTCCGGTTTTTAGTGTCCACTACATCTTTGTGGATTCTTATTTTCAAATACGCTGTGGTACTGTTGTCTGTCTGCTCTGTTCCTCCATGGATTAGCCAGTTTTTCCTCCTGTGTGTAAGGAGAAGCGAAATCCACTCCCTCCTACTCCATCGCCATCTTCCCTCCCCTATTTATACATTTTATATGTTATATATTTTATATATAGTTACATAATACTCCATTTATTTATAATATTAATGCTACTATTTCCTTCAAATGGCTCTAAATTTTCATTTGGTACCATTCTCCTGCATCCTGAAGAATTTTCTTTCACAGTTTTTATACTGCATGTATGCATGAAATAAATCCACTCAATATTTTGTTAAATATAAATTGGGAGCCTAGATTCATTATTACTCAGATATAATGTGTCATTTCTTTCTGGCTGCTTTTAAAATATTCTTTTTATTTTTTGTTGTCCACAGTTTGGATGTGATACCCTCAGGTATGTCTTAATTTGTGCTTGTCTGGTTAGTGATCTCTAGGCCTCTCAGAAATAGGGGCTTCTATTATAAAAACATTTGTCTGTGCGATAACTTGTACATGAATGTTCATGGCATCATTATTTATAATAGTCAAAAATGGAAATAACCCACATGTTCCTTAACTAGTTAATAGATACACAATATGTCATCTATTGATACAATGGGATATTTTTCAAAAATAAAAACATTCTACAATGAAGTACTGATAACATTCTACAACATAGGGCAGTCTTAAAGACACTGTGCTAAATAATCAAAGTCGCAAAAAACATACATTGCATGATTTCATCTATATGCAATAGGTAAAATAAGAAAATCAGTAGAGACACAAATTAGATTAATGGTTGCCTGGGGAATGAGTGGCAGGGAGGGCAAGGGGAGGGAAGCAGGGGAAAGCAGGAGTGGAGGATGGCTGCTGGGTGTGAGTGGTTTCCTTTGGGGTAATGAAAATCTAGAATTAGATTGTGGGGATGGTGGCACAACTCTGTGAGTATGATAAAAACCACCAAACTGTACACTGAAAATGGATTAATTTTATGGTACATGAAATATATCTCAATAAAGTTTTTGAGACAAATTTACAAGACAAGCTCTATTAGTTTTCTTAGACTTTATATGTTTGACAGTAATAAAAGTCAAGAGTTTTTCTTTACTTTAATGTTAGAAAGGTGTTTTATTACCTAAAAATTATTTCTAATTCAAATGATGCACACATTTTGCCCAAGTCCTTACCAAATTTGCATTTGCTTTTATGTTTCATATCCTTCCTGTTTCTGTCCATAAACAAGTTTAATTTAATTGCAATCGTAAATTGGAGCATCTCTTGTATTTTGTCTTCATTACTTTTAAAGGATAATGACATTTGGGTTTTGTGGCTAATGCGAAGTATTTTTTCAAGGACAAATCAGTAGTACTATTTGTACATGAGTAAATCCAATAATGATTCTTCCCAAGTAAAATTTTTGGCAAATATAGTTTGATAAAACTATGTAGTATATAACATAAAATAATTTAAAAACAAAAACAAATGTGAAAACCACTATCTGGAACAATGTGTGTATCAAGAGGGTAAATCACAATCAGAAAGAAAGATAAAAGGACCATTTCTATCTCCTAGTGATTGACTGCCTTTCTTTCGGCAGAGATGAGCCAAAACTAGTTTGGACTCAGATGCTCAGGGCCATCTCATGTTCTGCTTATACCCGACTCTCAAAACTGCTAACAGAGCACATGACTACTTTGTTCTGAGATTTCAATGTTAATATAATTTGGTATATTTTAATATTAAATCATAACCGTAAATAATCTTTGAAAGTAAAGTAAGTGATATACTCACAGATGTCATTAACATAGTTTCTTCTTTAAACTGAGAAACAAAATGCTGTAAAAAATTGTTATTACACTAAAATCATTTTAAAAAGAATTATGTAAATATTCCAGCTAGCAATATGTTTTCTATATATCTTAGACATAATAGGAATGACATAACCATATATCAAATGAATTTACCTAACTTGAATTATAAAGAAAAAATGCTGCTTCGAATGGAGAATTAAAAGGTGTGGATGAAGAATTAAATTTAACAATGAAGATAAATTATAAAATATAAAATTGCTGACTATGGCTAAAGGTCATGCTTAACCAATATAAAATTTAAAATAAATTTATTTTATTTACTTTTTTATTGAATTTATTGGGGTGACATTAGTTAATAAAATTATATGTTTGTGTGTACAAATCTATAATAAATTATCATTTCTATACCCTATTGTGTGTTCACCACTCCATAAAAAAATGTTTTTATTTAGAGGTGAGATTTACCATTACAAATTACTGAACTTAAGGAGTATTGTTAAAAGGATGCAGAAACGATGCAACACCATCTGCCATCACCATACAAGCTTCCTTTCCTACATGTAGGATAAATATGTGCAAAACACTCCAGAATTAATTAAACATCCATGGGTTTCTTTAGTGTAATATAGAAATCAGCTATTGGTGAGAAGCAAATATTAATTAATGACTGCCTGAATGATCTTCCTAAATCCAAGTGAAAGTTTGCAACAGCCAATTTGGTGGAAAAACCCATAAATAATTACTTTATATCCAACATCTTGAATTATGCTACAACACCTCACTAATGTACATTGATGATTACCTTTCCCAGAATCCACAGCCTGGGAAAGAATAATTTACCTCTTTATATCATTATGATTCTTTATGAACCAGCTTGATGATTATTGCAAATTTTGGAATTCGACAGTGTTTTATGATCTCAAATCACATATTTTTCAGCATTGTATGTATTACTCTTTGTCAACATTTTGGTATTTGGGGCACTCATACATTATCACATTTATTACATTACATGAAAATCATATTATTCTCCTAATTGCCTTAATGTTCATGTAAAATTCAAGTTTCTACAGACAATTCTATAAACCATCTGGACTTCTCTGAGCTTCCCTAATCCTCACATTGGGTGACAGTGACAGTTACAGGGGAAAATGGCACATGAATTTAAACCCTATTATCAAAAACCTTGCATTGCTTCCCTGAGAGCAAACACACTGTATAAAATTTCATAATCCTGGCAGTCAGTTTTGCTGTTTTGTACTTACTTTTCCCACATATAATAATATAGGTATATATTCTATATACCTAGTTAAACACAGTAAGAATCAATAAAATGCAGTGATCCATTTACATGGTTAGCCACCTTTCAGCTAGGATCTAATTCCCCCCACTCTGTTGCTCCCAAGAGCCACTTTTCACCAAATTCTCCCATTGATTTATGGTTTGTGTTTCTGTAGTAGACAGAGAATGCAAGATATACACCATTTGATAGCTACAGGCCTCTAGTTTAGCCACTTTTTACTACCAGAGAATTTTGTCAATGCTTTTCTCATTTAACAGGGATTTCTAGTGAACTGGCCTGCATGATCAATTCTTACTGAATATCCAAAAGGGTGAATTCTTGTTTTTTTCAGAAATTTATATGAGTATCTTCATAAATTTATCACTAAAACACAGAAAAGATGTGGTGTAAGTATCTCCTTTTCTTTCTCTTCTCCTAACTCTTATCATTTTCTCCAACACAGTTCCTTTATCTGCTTATTCTACCAAGACCAAGATGCAATCTGACTTGCCTCCTAAAAGTACTTGGAGATGCCACCCTAACTCCCTGCACCCACCTTATCATGCCTTTGAAATGAAGTTCATTGGAAGACGGCCTGCAGGCATCTAAGACAAATATATGAATATCTCATATGATATTTTTCCTCATTGCACTTTGAAGACAAAGTCATTTTTCTCTAACTAAAATTATTTTATTTATATTCTGTGCTTGGTTTATGGGGAATTTTTCTAGGCATTCCAAGAAACTATTGTAAAAATGTAAGAGAAATATAAAAAACCCATTACAAATATTTTTAAGTGTTTTAAGTCTGTGCATTTAATACTTCAAGAAACTTAACAGTTGGGTTGAAAGTGATTTTTATAAAATTTAAAAATATTTTAAAATAAGGAAAATCAATCCCTTCATTTTTGAAGAGGCTATTTTTACTCCATTGTGTGCTCATGTCCCATTTGTCAAATATTAATTGACCATAGAAACATGGATTTATTTCTGGGCTCTCTATTCTGTTCCATTGATCTATGTCTGTTCTTATGTCAGTACCAGACTGCTTTGATTACAGTGGCCTTGTAGTATAGTTTGATATCAGGTACTGTGGCACCTCTTACTTTGTTCTTTCTCAAGATTGCTGAGGCTATTCAGGCTCTTTTTGATTCTCTAAAAAATTTTGAAATATTTGTTCCAGATCTGTGAAATATGCCATTGGTATTTTAATAAGAATTGTGTTGAATCTATAGATTGCTTTACTATAGCAACAAGAAAAATAAAGTACTTAGGAATAAATTTAACCAAGGAGGTAAAAGACCTGTACTCAGAAATCTATAGAGCACTGAGGAAAGAAATTAAGGAAGATACAAAAAATAAATGAAAACATATACTGTGTTCATGGGTTGGAAGAATTAACATCAATTCCTTCACTTCTAATCAAAGTACAACTTTGGACACAAGTATCCCTTGTAAAATTTGGATGACATTTTGCAAACTCCAGACAGAAAGAGGGGCAACAGCCAAGTACAAACATACCAGCTTCCTTAAAATAGAAACTTAGACTATCTTACTTAGTATTTTGCAGTGAGAAATATGAAAAAATATTTTAAGAACTCATTATAAATGAAAGTTTTAGATGTCATATATGTTGGTGTTACTTTAGAATTTATATGTAAAGTGGCATATAATATATGGTTGGGTTGTCTAAAAGTCTAATGCAGTACTGGAGGTCAAGAAGAGGGGCTGATAGTGAATGAACCTTCTAAAGGTTCTTTTCATATCATTTCAATAACATTCACTGAACTTACTGATGGAAGGTACTAGTGACACAACAACAAATAAAGCAACTATCTTTCTAGATATAATCAGTGTTTATATTAATGAAACTACCTGACATAATGATAAATTTATACATGTCTGTCCACAAAGTAATCAGACATTTATGGAAGAAGATGCCAGATACCAGAAACATTGTACATAGGACAATGATGCCTCAGTCCCCTTCAAAGTGGGCACTTTGGAACCTCACACCATTCTCCCAATTGCCACCAGCTGTCCCACTGCATTTTCCTGAATCTCATTGATGGCCTGAAATTTCTTCCCTTTCAAAGGTGATTTTAGGTTTTGGAAAAGCCAGAATTCCCAGAGCACCAAATCTGAGCTATAGGAGAGCTGAGACACCTGGGTGATTTGATGTTTCGCAAAAAAATCCTGCACGAGATGTGATACACAAGCAGGTGCATTATTGTCATGGAGCTGCCACTCGCCAGTTGCCCATAAGTGCAGCCTTCTGCATCATTCAAATAGTTTCTAGGGAAGAATGTTTGAGCTCAATGCAAAATTTCAGGCAGATTCATTGCTCTATTTGCTCAGCATTGTGAATGCAATGGCCGCACAGTATACATGCTCAATGGATTCTACCACCTCCACTGACTACTACAGTGAAATTGTCATTGTCCACACATGTGCATTCCAGTCCACTCTCTTTGGCTGCCAGTTTACATTGATGTTGCATAAACCCTTCTTGTTGTGTTAGCAATGACTGGACTTTTTCCAGACAGACCTCATATAATGACCAGATGCCACAACATCACAGAAACGAAAAGAGGAACTTAAATATATAATTTAAAGACAAATCAACTAAGTCATTTTATACCATAAGCCCTACATACTCAAACTAAAAAAAAAGAAAGGATTAATAATAAAGGGGAAATAGGGCCCTAAAATAGAATCCAGGAGATATAGTGTCATATCTTCAAATGATAACTCAGAGTTTGGCACAGAGTGAGTAAGTACACAGTAGGTCCAGGTATATAGAAATAAGGCAACAAATCAACAACTGAATGAAGCCAATGGTTGTGTCAGTCTATTAAGTGTTAGAATTTTAGAAAAAGTGAATTCTGCTTTCTACTTTTAAGATCCACTTTTCCCTGAGAGTGTTACCATTTGGTTAAAGAGAAATGGAAGTGTTTCAGAAAAGGAAATTGTTTGCTTAAGAGAAACAGAATTTTTGAGCTGAAAGTCTCTTTCATTTCAGGCCATGCTACATAAAAACAATAATGCCTCACAAATATAGGGACTTTCTAACTCAACAAATGGTTTCTAGTAAGTATAACAGAAAATTAAAAAAAAAACATTAAACCACATATGCACACATATACACACAAAGAGAAGCAATTTCCAAAAACATATTTCATGGTTACAAAAAAAAAAGTCACCATCAGGAATTTGATAAACAATTGCACCTTCTGTATGAGTATGCTATTGTGAAAAGATGTCTGATGCATAGTGAAGTATGTTGATTACTACAGAGAGTCCATATTGAAGAGAAAAAAAAGAAAATATATATATTGTAAAGGCCAGAGAGCAATATGCTGTACTATTTGGGGATAAATGGGTAAGAAATTAAAGGAGAGATGAGCTGTGCCAAAAAAAAAAGTTAGATTCAGAAAAAAAATGTTAGGAAAGAGTACAAAACTGGATTGTATGAACTAAAAATTGTTTGCCAAAACTGATTTTAATTTAATCAGCCTGTGAGGCCAAAACAAAAATAGTCCTACTGCTAAATAATATTTTAGCTCCTGGGCACTTTAATCTAGTTTAAGGATACCAAATTTTAGCAAAATACTTTTTGACAGTTCTCACTTGAAAGCTGTTGAGTGATTCCAAAAAGTGTTATGTGATTTTGGCACGTACTGATATCAAAGTATTCCTGGTGAAATAATTGACATTTTATTAAGAAAATGTCTTTCAAATTTTCCTAATCCAATCCAGTATTTCAAGGAGGGGCAATAGCATTGTCCCTACTATGATCCAAAGCTAGAAACATCTGTGTCATCTGTGTCTATGTATTTTTATAGTACATATCTTCCAAATATCTGATTAGTCACCAGATCTTATAAATTTTTCCCCCACAATATCTTTGAATCTACTGTTCCTACCACCCGCTTTTAGGCCTCAGCATTTTTTCACCTGCATTTACTCTGAAGTTCCATCAGAAATTCCCACCTCCAAAACAGATCTGAAATCTGACTATTTCTCTGCATCTCCATGAACTTGGTCTAGATACCATCATCCCTGTCCTAAGATAGAGCAACAACCTCCTAAATCATCCTACTGCTTCCAGGGTCTCCTTTTTAAATAAGAATCTGCAGGCCTTGAGCTTCAAGTCCTCTGATAGACTCCTTTTGATTTTCTGATGAAATTTGAGCAACAATAAACTCACCTAGAACCACTCTCTTCTCCCTCATTATGTCTCAGGTCCACTCAGGTATTCTTTTTTTCTCATCTATAACCCGATCTCTTTCTGGTTGTAGGGTTTCTGTATATGTAGTTACTACTGACTTTCAGGCCTTTATTATTATTATTTTTTATTTTGACAGACTGGCTTCTTAATCCATATGGTTTCAGTTCAAAAGTCACTTCCGCCCTGGCTGGTATAGCTCAGTGGATTGAGCATGGGCCTGTGAAGCAGAGGGTCACTGGTTCGATTCCCAGTAGAACACATGCCTGGGTTGCAGGCCATGTCCCCAACAGGAAACACATTGATGTTTCTCTCCCACTCTTTCTCCTTCCCTTTTCCTCTATCTAAAAATAAATAAATAAAATATTTTAAAAAGAATTTTAAAAAAATTTTATTAAAAAAAAAAGTCACTTCCCTCAGAGAAGTCTCTGACAACCACCTGCTCCAAGGTGGCAAAACTTACCCCCTTCCTAGATAGAAAATAGATTATTTTACATCTCCCCACTTATTATATTTTTGTACAAAATTTTCAAAACAGATGTTGGAGGAGGACATCAAGAAATGTGACTGGTTGACTCTTAAGCTGGACCAGGGCAACTGGAGGTCCTCACACCCACTCTTGTCTTTGCAATGTACATTCTGCCCACTATTCCCATACCAGGAGCCCCTTCAAGGATGCAGCCTTGAGAGAGTAAGGTGCCGTTGAGACTGTGTGGACTGAACACATGAATGAACTAAGTTAAGGCCTCTGTATAATTTTTTAAGGTTCTGGCAGGTTGGGTGCAGAGGTTCACTCGTCTTTCAGACTTCCAAGACAAGCATCCAATGTAGGTACCTTTGCTTATTAAAACAAACACCTACCAACCTGGAATAATCAGTCCTTGCCTTCCCTCCATGTGTGGGGCTGCTTTTAGATTTCACCTGGAGAACTCCCAAGGTTGGGAACCAATAACCTATTACTTTTATTATTTTCAAAGTAGTGAATAAAAATAAATTTATATTTTAAATAACTTCTGGTGAAAACTAGTAGACCCCTGCTGCACCTGTGTGTCCCAGAGGCAATCACTTTCAACCCTTATCTGCTTCTTTTGATGCCTACCTTCATATTTCTAAATAGTCAGCTAATTTCATTATGTCTTAATTTTTTTCTGCTTTAGAGGTTATCACTTGACATCTTAAATTGAAAATAAAAAGCTCTCTTACACTTACCAAACCTTTTTTTTCTTCTGTCCTCGCAATTTTAGTTTAAATCTATCATCACATTTATAACATTGTTATTATATAATATAATAATTAATATGCATAGTTGAGTCATATTGGGTAAAATGATTATATTTTTGTAATTATTTTTATTTATCCCAGAGTTCACTGCTTTATCTTTTCACTTATTTAATATTCTAAGGACCTATAACCAATTCTCCCATAGACTTCCTCAGAAGGGTACATTTTACCCTGATGTGTATGAATGTATTTATCTGTTTTATTTTTCTGTGGAAGCATCACTCTTGTGTTCTACTTTTCTTCCATCTAATCAGCATTTTGAATTCATACCATTTCTTTATGCCTCTCCTACCAGGGAGATGATGTGCTTTCTTAAGACTATCTCTTCCCACTGGAATGAACGTCCCATGGGGTAGAGACTTTGTGTCACTCCCCAGTGCTTCAGGAATTCATTAAACAGAATTTGGTGCCTCACAGCCACTCAGTGAATATTTGTTCAACAAACTCTGAGATTCTTGCTACTAAATCTTTCCTTGACAAATGGCTACTCTGCTTAACATTGTTCTGGTTATCCGCTGACTGGGGTTAAGTTTACATTCTTGAACTTGGCCTGCATAGCTTCGACTCATCTATCAATATAGCATCATCTTCCCATTCACTCTAGACTCCTTATCTCCTCACGTGTGATTCAGGCCATTCTTTTAGTGTGTGTCTTTACCTTTTACCTCTGTTCTATAGACAACCTGACGTTGGTTCTTTAACACATAGATCACATGAAACCTAATTCTTTGAGAGTTTTCCAGGTCTTTGGTTAGGTTGAAATCTTTCTTTTCTATTAATGCCTTTTAATTTTGTTTCTTAAGGTGTGTGCCAGAAAACACTAACATTGGTATTGCCTGGCTTTTTTGTTTCAAACACAGAATCTTGAGCTCTAAAACTGACTTACTGTCTCAGAATTTTCATTTTATGGAGATTCTCAAGTGATTTATAGGCTCACTAGACATTGAGAACATGTTTCAAAGTACCTTTTCAGGTCACATAACTGTTTATTCCCCACTCTCCAACTGTAAACTAAACTGTGATATACTTCTAGGAAAACTCTTATAGATCCAAATGTCCCTATTAGCTTAGTTTCCTGGCAGATAGTAGTTTTTTAGAAAGTTTTTCTCAAAGGAAGGAGGGAAGGAAGAAATGGACAAAGGAAGGAGAAAGAAAGGGATGTCATCTCAGTCTCCAACTCAAGCTCAGGAGGCCATCTTGAGCCTGAAATGTCCCTGTAGGCTTTGGGAAGGCTGCAGTTTTACAGCTGCAAGCTGAGACTGCTGCTGGCAGCCCACCAGAAGCTATGTGGAAGCAAGAAAGGATCTCCTTACAAGGGTGAGAGTAGTCCTGTCAACATATTGATTGAAGATATCTAGCCTCCAGAATGGTGAGAAAATAAATTTCCATTGTTTTAAGCTGTAAGTTTGTGGTACTTAGTTATAACAGCCCTAGGAAATTAATACAGTTTCTAAGGCCAATTTTCAATTTAATTGTAGTAGGTCTTTGAGGTGATAAACAATCTCCTTGTTTTGATTATTTTTCCATGGAGCTGTTCCAGTTCCAGGATCTTGGCATAAACTGCTAGACCTGTTAAATAATTCATTAAACACCAGGCCAAACAAAACTTTTGGTATTTTTGGTACATTTTTAATATGACCATTGAAGGGATTTAGTGTCAATTAAGCAATATTGCATATAATTTCACATTATATTTTAAAAGTGTTTTCTTCTATGGAGTTGTTTAACTGTTAATATTTTATTAGAACAAAGTTTTGTACATACAGATTTTAGCTGCTTGAATATAAAAACTGAAACCGCCAACCAGAAAATAAATGGCAGCACAAAACCACCTTCTGTGGCTCCTCTTAAGTCTGGAAATATCTGATTCTGTCAGTGTGATTTCATAGCAGGGTGAAAGATGTCAAAAATGAGGATGACAAATCAGTCTAGTGAGGAAAAATGACTCTTGGACAAGAGATGTCATTTGTCATGATTGCCATTTTACTGCACTCTCCCCTCTCCTCTTTTTCATATGAATACAATTTGGCCATTAGTTTTAAATTATCTCAAATGCACAAGGGCTTGATCATGAAAATCGTACTTCCCTTCAAAGTGTTTTGGAAAATACCAAGCATTTCAAAATTGAACTTAGTACATTTCTGTATTTTAATTAATAATTTAAAATATCAGTAATGCTTAATTTATCAAATATCACTACTTTTAAAACCCAGTGGTCATTTTTTCTAATATATAGGTAACACCATGGCTTAAATTTTTTTTTTCAAAACTGATGCAGCTGAGCACAGCTCTCTGAGCCACTGCATAATGTGGGTGGTAATTAAGCCACAGCTTCAAGGTTGCATGGGCAGAAGACAATTCTGCCTAATGAAGTATCGACCAGCAGCAGTCGAGGTAAAACAAGTTGACATTCATTTAGAGGTAGCAGTGTGAATATAGCGCAACGCCACCAAAGAAATAAAGGGAACAAACAATGAGGCTGAATTTTAATCTTGCAAACACAATTAAGAATCTTATTTATAGCATGCTGCTATCACTTAAGCTAAAGCTAATTGCATACTTACTGCCCTGACATAAGATACCTAAATCAGCAGAAATTGTATATCCTTAGCATCATGACATAAAAGAAAAAGAAGAAAGTGCAGCAACTTTAGTGCTTCAATTAGAGATAATACTAGCACCTTAGAAAATTACACTGATGAAAGTGTTTGAAATCAAATTACCCACAGTGTTGTTTGGCATAAGTAAGTTTATCTTAGGGAACTATGAAGAGCAATTCAGAAGAATAGAATTAAACCATGATTAAGCAAACTTTTATTAAGAGTAGATGGTCTCTTCTCAATATTTAGTATTTTATATGTCAAATGGTAGGGACTAATATTCAATTGAATATAAATTATTAAACACTTATTGAAATAGTCTATTTTCCTCGAAACAAATTTAGTGGGTACTGCAGTAACAACCACATTGAGGAAGATCATGATCTATCAGCATTAGTTTAATTCTCCCTTTCAAATGAGCACTGAATTTAAAGTGAACTGGTAAGGACACCAATCACATGACATATTTTTAAGTTATCACTAGTATAAAGAATTGTGAAGATTTATTGTATATATTATTTTCAACCTACCACAAATATTTATGATATGAGCCTAAGCATCATTTCAACACTTATAAAGATATTAGACTTAGAAAAAATATTTGGCTATTTTGTAAAAATTTAATATTGACAATTTAATGAATACATTTAAAA
Organism: Carollia perspicillata; assembly: GCA_004027735.1. Taxonomy (NCBI): domain Eukaryota; kingdom Metazoa; phylum Chordata; class Mammalia; order Chiroptera; family Phyllostomidae; genus Carollia; species Carollia perspicillata. Next base: position 12,608 of record PVKM010033048.1, read on the forward strand.
AATCTGATATTTGGAATTGTTATATTAAGCATTTATATTTATTGATGAAGTATGCTTAGAAATAACATGGTTTCCACTTAGTTTACTCTCATAAATACTTTACTGTAATATTTTATTTAAAATTCTGTTCAATTTAATTTAAAATAAATCAGAAGCTGAAATATGTTGCTCAGTACTCTTAATGACATTAATCACAAAAGCATTTCTTCATGTAGTATACGAAAAGTTCATTTTTGACAAATGGAGTCTTTGACTTATAACATTAGTGGAGGCTACTCACATCAGTGAAGAAGCCAGATTCCTATTTTTTACAAATTCTACCTAGAGTAGTCATTCAATCAAAGCCTACTCATAGGAATTACAATTCAAAATGTATATATGCTAATCAATTGATTCAAACTTACTGACATTATACAGCTTTTAGAAGTCATAGTTTCTCATGAAATTACTCCCAAATTATAGAGAGAGTGCTAATGTGCCTAATTACATTACAGTCCTCAGGCAGATGAACATCTCTAAAACACTGATAACCAGATGGTAAGATTCACAGAAATTGCCCTACTTGTTATAGGAAGAAGGACATTATCTTTGCTGATTATTTTAATTCAATAATGAATTGTTTAAATATCCAATTATGTGAGTTTCATATTTTGGATTCATCACATCTGATGAATTTTGTTTTTCTCTTGAGTTGTCTCTAACAAACAAACTTATTTATTATAATTTTATCAGATAGCTATAATTAAATTAATTTGTGTTTAAAGTACTTGAGCATTATGTAAAATAATGCTGTGATTTCTATCATTATATGAACCATTAGTATATACTGAGCAAAACAAACAATTTCACAATTAAATCATTTTCTGTCAACTTCCATCGCACTATCTTAGATTTGTGATAATAGGGTAAAAAAAAACCAAACCTTGTAATGACTTATTGTGCATTTCTATAACTATAAAACAACACAAATAAAAGATGGTGCCCAGGAATATATTTCTATATTTGCCTTTATTTTTTAAACTTTTTCTTCATTTCTTCCACTATGCCATATGCAGTTCTTTTCACTGATTAGGTACTCAATAAATATTTGGTAATTTGAGCTTTCTATTTAGACTATATAAAAGCCAATTATGTAAATGTAATTTTAAACTCAATTGAATACAGTTTAAAAGTAAATATAAAATGTCTTTAAAATAGTTATATTTAGTGTGAGGTGGTTAAATATCGCATGGTAGTAGTCATTTATGTAATGACAATAATGATTTACCTATTCTTATTTTTCTTGAAAAATGGTGTTTTTGTTTTAATTAATCAAACTCTTGACCATATTAAGTAATATAATGCATAATTCCTCAGATTGATATTCTTAAATACTGAAGACAGAAGGCGAGTGTGATTTTTATGGCTAGCTGTCAGGAGAAAGCAACAAAACAAATGCTGTTGTGTGTGTGTGTCAATTGAGTCTCATAAAATCATTTTATATTAAAACATAGTCCATATTAATAAATTGATATATTGTAAAATAATATACTTAGTCATATATTTTTAGTAGTTAAGGAAAATATACTGCATATTTTTGTTATGTGATGCTGTTTACAAATATGGCCTTCTGAAATCGTTGTTCAATGTTTTATAAATTAACATCTCAGTTTAACAATTTTATTTTGCATAAATAATTGTTTTGTATGCATATTCATGGACTGGTATACATAATTTTTGCATAAGCATTTGTTATTGTAGGTTTGGGCAAAAGAGTGCTGACAAAGATTTATTGTTCTTTTTCTTCAGTGAATATTGAGTGAATAGCGAATCACATCTACCATTCTACTTATATGTGAGGTACTGTAACAGTGAAAAGATCATGTGGCATTAATGAGTAAGGGAAACTCTGAGAAAAGGAGGAGATAGAATGGAGAGGAATGCTGTAATTTATGAAATTTTATATAAGTATTAGTGCCTCATTTTCTAACTTATACAAAATATAAGCTGAACATATAAAGGTGTTTAGACAGTTAAGAAATGCTATGTATATTTTTATAATCATAATCATTTAAATAATCTTATTGACACTTTTTTGTATTGGTTGGCTCTGAATTTAACAATTTCCATAAGTGTGTGAAGATAACCGATTTTATTTTTATGAAAATTGCACACGGTAAAACAAAAAGTTTATAAAAGGAAATTCAATGAAAAAACCTTCCAATTCTTCCTCCTTATCCCAGTCCACGTGTCAGTTTCTTTTGTATTTTTCCACACACATAAATCAATTTTTTTAAATTTTCCCCACAGAAGTAAGAATACTGTTTGATTTCCTTGTTCTGTATTAACCTTTTGTTTCACTTAATAATAACATATATTATCCATTCGAGGACATCCATTGTCTATTGAAAGATGCATCATTAGTCTATGTTCCAACGAGAAAGAAAAATGTTATCATTTAAACTATAACACAATATATTTTGTCACTTAAAATTTCTGTTTTAAATACAACATATGGATCCTTTCAGTTTTAATCAGACATATCAGTATGTTTGTATAGACTAATACATGAATTGAAAAGGAAAATTCAAGTAAAATAGATTGGCTGATCCTAACATTTCACACTGAAAAACCAACCAGTTGAAACCACATGCAAATTGTAGTCAACAAAGTCAGTATTTTTTCTTGCAATATCAATATATGTTCTATAAATTACTTGATTTAGCAGTCTTAAAAGAAGTCATAAAAATACAAAAAGCCACTGTCCATGCTGTGGTTGAATGTTTTTGTCTCTCCAAAATTTGTATGTGAAATTCTAATCCTCAAAGAGATGGTACCCAGGGATGTCCAACCTTTTGGCATCTCTAGGCCACACTGGAAGAACAGTTGTCTTGGGCCACACATTAAATACATTGTGACACAAAATCACACACACAAAAAAATCTCATAATGTTTGAAGTAAATTTACAATTTTGTGTTGGGCCCCATTCACAGCCATCCTGGGCGGCATGTGACCCACAGGTGGACATCCCTGGTTAGGGAACGGAGACTTTGGGGGTGAGTGGGCCATGATGACAGAGCTCTAGTGATTGGAATTAGCGCCCTTCTGAAAGAGAAGGGCCCTAATAGCAGTTCTCTTCATATTGCTTCAGCCAAGCAAAGTTCCATACAGAAGATGGCCATTTATGAACCATGAACCAGGCACAGAGTCTCAAAGGGCTGGTACTTTACTCTCAGACTTCCAGCCTCAAGAAATGTGAGAAGTAAATTGTTTTTTTTTTTTTAATAAGTCACCTCATCTGTGGTATTTTGTTATAGCATCTGGGACCAGCTAAAACAGATATCCTTCCCGAATATTCCAAAACGTGTCAAAATCAGCAATCCAGCCTGAGAGGCGAAGGGAGTATTCTTTCCATCCCTGGAAACAAAACTGTTGTCTCAGGGAACTTCTGTCCAGCAGGTGAAAATCATTCCACAACACTGAGTCCAATGTTTTGTTGTCCTGACATAAAACTATCCCCTGAAAAATAGGATTTTGAGATTGTCT
>PVKM010033049.1:0-16080 GCA_004027735.1 Carollia perspicillata
AAATTTTAATTGTTCATTGCTAGCATAGAAAAAAAAAAACATTTAGCTTTTGTCTACTGAGCTTGTGTTTTGAAACTTTGCTGTACTTGACTATTAGTTCCAGAAATTTGTTTGTTTGTTTGTTTGTTTGTTTATATTCTCTGGGGTTTTTCTACATAGACAATCATTGCATCTGTGAATAAAGACAATTGCCTGCCCTTCCTTTCTTCCTTTCTTCCTTTCTTCCTTTCTTTCTTCCTTTCTTTCTTCCTTTCTTCCTTTCTTTCTTTCTTCCTTTCTTCCTTTCTTCCTTTCTTCCTTTCTTCCTTTCTTTCTTTCTTTCTTTCTTTCTTTCTTTCTTTCTTTCTTTCTTTCTTTCTTTCTTTCTTTCTTTCTTTCTTTCTTTCGATTAATTGGTATTTCTTTCTTAAATATTTGGTAGAATTCATCAGTAAAACAACCTGGAGCTAGTGTTTTAAAAGTTTTTAGAAGGTTATTAAATATAGATTCAAAATTTGTTTTAACCTTTTGATCTTCTTTACCCATTTCTTCTACCCTCCATCCCCTGTCTCTGGCAACCACTGATGCGTTCTCCATATCTATGAACTTTCTGTCTGACTTATTTAACTTAGCATAATGCTCTTGATGTCCATCCACATTATTGTACATAGCAAGACTTCATTCTTTTGTATAGCTGAGTAATATTCTATTGTGTATAGATATACCACAATTTCTGTATTCAGTCACCCATAGATGGACACTTAGGTTGTTTCCATACTTAGGGCTATTGTAAATAATAGTGCAATGAACATGAGGGTGCATATAACTTTTGAGTTTGTGTTTCTATTTTCTAACAATAAATACCTGGAAGTGGAATTGCTGGATTTTATGGTAGTCCTATTTTTAATTAGTTGAGGATCCTCTATTCTGTTTTCCATTTCCAGTGCAAATTGGTCATACCAGTTTGCATTCCCATTAACAGAGCACAAGGGTTCACTTTTCCCCTTTTCTCTACATCCTTGCCAATACTGTCTTTTTGGTAACAGCCATTCTAATAGGTGTGAGGTGGTTTCTCATTGTGGTTTTAATTTGTATTTCCATGATAATTAGTTATATTGAGCTTTTTTTCATGTATCTGTTGGGTATTTATATGTCTTCTTTGGGAAAATGTCTATTCAGGTCTTCTGCCCATTTTTAAATCAGATTGTGCTTTTGCTATTGAGTTATATTAGATAATCAGATATATGGTTCACAATATTTTCTCCTATTCAGTAATTGTCTTTTCATTCTGTTGATGATTTCCTTTGCTTTGACTGAATTTTTAAAATAGATATAGGTCTAGGTAGATACAGAGCTATTCAGGTTATCTATTTCTTCTTGTATGAGTTTCGTAGGTTGTCTATTTTAAGCAATTGGTCTGTTTTACTTGTTAGCAAATCTGTGGGCAAAGAGTTGTTTTTAATATTCCTTTATAACCCTTTCAAGTCAATGGGATTAGTGATAACCCTCTTTAACTTCTAATATTGGCAATTTGTGTTCTCTCTTTGGTTAATCTAGCTAGGGGATTATTGGTTTTATTCATCTTTATAAAGAACTGGATTTTTGGCTCACTGGTGTGGCTCAGAGGATTAAGGATGGCCTGTGAATCAAAGTGTCACTGGTTTGATAGTCAGGGCACATGCCTGGGTTGCAGGCCAGGTCCCCAGTAGGGGGTGTGTGGGAGGCAACCAAATATTGATGTTTCTCTCCTCTTTCGCCCTCCCTTTCCCTCTCTTAATAAACAAATAAAAATCTTTAAAAAAACAACAACAACTGGATTTTTGGTTTTGTTAGTTTTCTTTATTGTTTTCCTGTTTTTAATTTTACTGATTACTACTCTAAATTCTATTGTTTTCCACCCTAAACATCTTATTATTTCTATTCTTCTGCTTGTTTTAGGCTTTATTTGCTCTTCTTTTTCTAGTTTCCTAATGTGGAAGTGTAGGTTATTGGTTTTAGATATTTTTTTCTAATATACACACATAACACTATAAATTTCCCTTTAGGCACTGTTTCTGCTGCATCAGATACATTTTGATTAATCATATTTTCATTTTCATGTAGTTCAAAATAGGTTTTAATTTATCTTGAGGCTGCTTCTATGATTCAAGGATTATTTAGAAGGGTATAGGTTAACTTCTAAATACTTGAGGATTTTTAAGCTTTCTTTCTGTTATTGATTTCTCATTTAATTCCACTGCTATGTAAAAGCATATTTTCTATTCTTAATCACTTAACACTTTTAAGTGTTAAGGTGTGTTTTATGGCACAAATGTGGTGTATCTTGGTGATTGTTCCATGTGAGCTTGAGAAGAAAATGTCTTCTCTTGTTTGATGTTGTTCTATAATATAGGAAGTATATACTATTATATAAAGTATAGAATAGCACATTCCATATATTATTCTATAAATGTCAAATAAATCAAGTTGATTGTAGTGCTGTTTAGGCCATCTTTATATATTTTACTGATATTTTGCTTGCTCAATCTAGCAATTACTGATAGAGGGATCTCTAACTGGATTTATGTACTTCTCTTTTTAGTTCTCTCAATTTTGTCCTGATTTTTTTGGCATTATTTTGTTACATGCATACATGTTTAGGCCTGTTATGTTTTCCTAGAAAATTTACCCCTTTTATTATTTGTAACACCCTTTTATTATCCTTGAAACTCTATCTTATTCTGATCTGCTTTGTCTGAAATTAGTAGAGCTAATCAGCTTTCTTTTGACTAGTATCACCGTGGTGTATCTTTCTTTACCCATTTACCTTTATCTGAGTCTTAAAGTGGGTTTCTTTTAGACAGCATATTGTATAATTGGGTCTTATTTTTTTTAGTCCACTCTGACAGTCTCTGTCTTTTAAAAAATATATATTTTATTGATTATGCCATTACAGTTGTCCCACATTCCCCTGCTTCAGTTTATGTCCATGTGTCATACTTATAAGTTCTTTGGCTTCTACATTTCCCATACTATTCTTATCTCCCCCTGTCTATTTTCTACCTACCATCTATGTTATTTATTCTCTGTACTTTTCACCCTCTCTTTCCCTCCCACTCCCCTGTTGCTAACCCTCCATGTGATCTCCATTTATGTGGTTCTGTTACTCTCCTAGTTGTTTGTATAGTTTGTTTTTGTTTTAGGCGTGGTTGTTAATAATTGTGAGTTTGCTATCATTTTACTGTACATATTTTTTATTTTATTTTTCTTAGATAAGTCCCTTTAACATTTTGTATAATAAGGGCTTGGTAATAATGAACTTTTTTAACTTGACCTTATCTGAGGAGCACTTTATCTGCTCTTTCATTCTAAATGAAAGCTTTGCTGGATAGAGCAATCTTGGAGGTAGGTCCTTGCCTTTCATAACTTGGAATACTTCTTTCCAGCCCCTCTTGCCTGTAAGGCCTCTTTTGAGAAATCAGCTGACAGTCTGATGGGAACTCCTTTGTAGATAACTCTCTTCTCTTGCTGCTTTTAAGATTCTCTCCTTATCTTTAATTTTGGGTAATGTAATGTAATTATGATGTGCCTTGGTGTGTTCCTCCTTGGGTCCACCTTCTTTGGGACTCTCTGAGCTTCCTGGACTTCCTGGGAGTCTATTTCCTTTGCCAGATTGGGGAAGTTCTCCTTCATTATTTGTTCAAATAACTTTTCCACTTGTTGTTCTTCCTCTTCCCTTTCTAGTACTCCTATAATTTGGATGTTAGAACATTTAAAGATGTCCTGGAGGTTCCTAATTTTTATGAATTCTTGTTTCTTCATTCTTTTCTGATTGGTTGTTTCTTTCTTCCCTCTAGTCCACTCCATTGATTTGAGACCTAGCTTCTTTCCCATAACTATTGGCTCCCTGTACATTTTCCTTTATTTCACTTAGTGTAGCCTTCATTTTTTTTTTCATCTAATTTGCAACTGACTTCAACCAATTCCGTGAGCATCCTGATCACCAATGTTTTGAACTGTGCATCTGATAGGTTGGCTACCTCGTTGTTGCTTAGTTGTATTTTTTCCGGAGCTTTGATCTATTCTTTCGTTTGAGCCATTTTTTTTTGTCTTGACATGTCTTTTACATAGTGAGGGGTGGAGCCTTAGATGTTCACCAGGGCGGGGCAACCCAGATCACTGTGTTGTGCCACTGTATGTGGGGCAGTGGTCCGAGGTGGAACAATGGTGCTTGCTCTGCTGTGTCCCTGATTTCTGTCACTTACTCTGCTTCCCACAAGCAAATTGGGCACTTCTGGTACTGATTCCTGTGTGGTTTGTGTACATTCTAGGACACTATGGGTCTCTCCAAGAACTCTTCTGTGAGGCTGGGAGTTTCTTCCGGCACCTCAACCCCCACAGGTGTTTTCAGTCAGTGATTTGAGCCTTTATTTCCCCATGCTGGGACCTTGAGTTGTATGGTCTGTCTTGCTCCACAATTTTGCCTGGTTTATCTGTGTGTGAATGTGGGACTGCCTGGTATGCTAGCCACCTTGCGTGCTGTGTCCCCTTCCACATTCCACCACCTCACTGGGTCTGCCAGTCCCTGGTTTGCCTTGCACGCTCCCTTTCCCAGCTGCCCAACTCTGCCCCTCTTATTGGTCTGGATGAATATGTCTTTAACTCTTTAGTTGTCAGACTTCCATACAGTTCAGTTTTCTGTCAGTTCTGGTTATTTTTTTTGTTTTTAAATTGTTGTCATTCTTCTTTTGTTTGTGCGAGGAGGCCCTGTGTGTCTACCTACTCCTCCCTCTTGGTGGGAAGTCTCTAGTCTCAATCTTTTAATTGATATATTGGTCATTTGCATGTAAAAGTGACATTAATATAATTGGATTACATTTTACCATGTTTGTAAAATTTTCTTTTTGTTATATTTGTTCCTTATTTTCCCATTGTACCACTGCTCTGTCTTCTCTGGTATTAACTGAACATTTTATAGATTTTATATTATTCAATTTATCTCTTAGCATATCAATTATACTTCCTTAAAAGTTTTTTAGTGGTTTCCCTATAGTTTATAATATGCATTTTTAACTAATCCAAATTTACTTTCAAGTAATACTGTGCCATTTTATGTGTAGTACATATACCTTTTAACTGAGCTTTTCAATTCTTCCCTCACATCTCTTGTGATTTGCTATAATTTATTTATCCATATACTATAATCACCCAATACATTGTTACTATAATTGTTTTAAAAACACAATCATAATTATCTTTCAGATCTATTAAGAATAGGAAGATATAAGATTTTATTTTACCTCCATTTATTCCTTCTCTGATACTCTTCCTTTCTTTTGCAGATCTAAGTTTTTGGATATAATTTTCTTTCTGCCCAAAGAACTACTTTTAAGATTTCTTGCAGGACAGGTCTACTGGCAATGAAGTCCTTCAGTTTTTGTTTGTCTAAGAAAGTATTTTCCCTTTGCTTTTGGAAGATAATTTCACTGGATATAGAAATTCTAAGTTGGTAGGTATTTTTTCTTTCAACTCTTTAAATATTTTACTTCATTCTTTACTTACATGGTTCTTCAATTAAAAATTTACTGTAATTTTTATTGTTGTTTGTCTGTAGGTTTATTTTTCTCTCCTCTGGCCTCTTTAAAAAATTTCCTCTTTGTCTTTGTTTTCTGCAGTTCATATGTTGTATGCCTAGGACTTTTTGTTTATTGATTAGTTTTGTTTGTCATATCTGATAATCACAATTGTTCCTTCAGACTGACTTTTTTCTTACCCTTCGGCATATTGTGATTTTTTGTTGACAGATGGCCATGTTGTATCTGGAAATAGAAACTGAGGTCATAGGCTTTTAGTCTGAGGATATGTTAATATGGCTGGGAGTTGGGCTGTGTTTAATGTTTGTTATAGCTGTAGATATACGTAGCTTCAGAATCCTGTAGTGTTCTTGTTTTTTGTCTTCTCTTTTTTTCATGTTTCATATAGTATATATTTTTTATTGTTGTTCAAGTACAGTTGTCTCCATTCCTCTCCCCCCACTGCTCCCCCCTCCCACTCCAGCCATCCCCACTCCCTAACCTTGATCCTACCCCTCTTTGGCTTTGTCCAAGTGTCCTTTGTACATGTTCCTTGACAATCTTTCCCCCTTTTCCCCCATTGTCCCCTCTCACCTCCCCTCTGGTAATTATCGATTTGTTCTTAATTTCGGTATCTCTGGTTATATTTTGCTTGCTTGTTTGATTTGTTGATTAGGTTCCTCTTGACTTTGGACTTCCCTAATTATTCCTACTGTAGTTCTTTCAGTATTAATCCACTGTTGTTGTACTGGAGTCCTGTTGTGTGGTGGTAAAATGTGAGACCATTCTGTAAACTTATGGGTAAACATCAGGCTTTCAGTGGGCCTGTGTCTCAAGGCTGGGGACTTCCCAAGTGTTTCTGTGGAAGTATAGCTGTGCTCCTCCCAGTTCCCTACCCTCTGTTCTGGCTGTAGCTTTCTCAGACCATTTTCCTGAAGTTTTGACCCCTGTTGCCTATTTTTTCCTCCCATAGGTGAGACAGAAATGATGCAGTTGGCTGAAATAGGAGGGATTTTCTTCATCCAGCTGTAATAAGGCTCAGGCAAAATCTTTTTTCTTAAAGAGTAGTTTTTTTTTTCTTTATGAGCACTTTGTTCAGATGGCCAGCAATCTGAGAACACAGTGGCTTATGGACCCGAAAAGATCATCTGATGTTTCCTTTCAAGCCAGCCTTTTTTATAAGAAGGAAAAAAGTGTAGGTAAGAGATTTGGAATGGAGGAAGAGGTTAATCAGATGAAACCTGCAGTCTGGCAATTTCCCTAACATCCCTTCATCTGTTGACCAGTGATTCTTTATTTGGGTCCTATGTTCTGAGTAATTTTCTTTAAAAATATATATATTTGATTGATTATGCTATTGTAGTAGTCCCATTTTTTCTCCCCTTTATTACCTTCCTCCATGCATTCCCCCCTCTCACCAGCATTCCACACCCCTGCTTAGTCCATGTCCATGGGTCATACATATAAGCTCTTTGGCTTTTCCATTTTCTATACTGTTCTTAACCTCCCCATCTATTATGTACCTGCCAATTATGCTTCTTATTCCCTGTACCTTTTCCCCCACTTTCACCGCTCTCCCTCACCTCTGATAACCCTCCATATGATTTCCATTTCTGCGAATCTGCTCCGAATCTAGTTTGTTTTTGATATTCTTAGGTTCAGTTGTTGAAAGTTGTGAGTTTGTTGTCATTTTACTGTTCATATTTTTGATCATTTTCTTTTCTTAGATAAGTCTTTTAATGTTTCATATAATAAGGGCTTGGTAATAATGAACTCCTTTAACTTGACCTTATCTGGGAAACACTTTATCTGCCCTTCCATTCTAAATAATAGCTTTGCTTGATAGAATGATCTTGGATGTAGGACCTTGCCTTTCATGACTCTGAATACTTCTTTCCAGCCCCTTTTTGCCTGTAAAATTTCTTTTGAGAAATTAGCTGATAGCTTTATGGTAGCTTTTTTGTAGGTAATTTTCTCCTTTTCTCTTGCTGCCTTTAAGATTCTCATCTCTTTAATCTGGGAAAATGTAATTATGATGTGCTTTGGTGTGTGCTTCCTTGGGTCCAACTACTTTGGGACTCTCTGAGCTTCTTGGACTTTCTGGAAGTTTATTTCATTTGTCAGATTGGGGAAGTTCTCCATTATTTTTTCAGATAAGTTCTCAATTTCTTGCTCTTGCTCTTCTCCTTCTGGCACCCCAATAAGTCAGATGTTGGAACATTTAAGTTGTCCCAGAGGTTCTTAAGTCATTCCTCATTTTTTTTTTTTTTGAATTCTTGTTTCTGCATTCCGTTCCAGTTGAATGTTTATTTCTTCCTTTATTTGAAAATTGGTGATTTGAGTCTGGTTTCCTTCCCTTCACTGTTGGTTCCCTGTATCTTTCTTTCTTATTTCACTTTGCAGAGCCTTCACTTTTTCCTCTATTTTGTGACCACACTCAACCATTTCTGTGAGCATCCTGATTACCAGTGTTTTGAACTCTGCATCTAATAGGTTGGCTATCTCTTGTGAAGAGTAGTTTTTGTTGTGGAGAATGCTCTGGTTGCATTTCCCAGTGATTCTTCTTACTCTCCTCCTACCAGAATTATGAGACTTTTTAAAATCTCAACCTGTAACAACCTAGTTATGTTTATGGAGGCCAAGTGTGGGCACTGTCTGGTGAGTGTGGCTCCAGGAATTTCTAACTCTTAGCCTCTAGCAATTCATCAAAATTTCTATTTACCTGTTCTTACTAGGTTATGGCCTCATGACTTCCATTTAAGGTAAGCAGATCTCAGCTATGTCTCTCAGGATATACCTGTCTTTCCAGTTTTGGAGGTGGCAGTTGGTCCTGTGACCTCAGGTCTCTAGTTAGTCCAAGGAAAGTTATTGATTTTCCATTTGTTCAACATTATCTTGTTATAAAGGTGAGAATGATGACTTCTAATATTTTTACATGTCAGATCTTAGACTCGAAGTCCCCAAAACAGTTTGTATGGGAATCTGGCTAAGGAATCTGTATGAGAATCAGGTGAAAGCTCTTTATAACCTATAATGTATTATAGAGTCTTGGGTGATTTAATAGTGGGATTATGTTAGGGGCAAGTGGGAACAAGAGAAAAAGATGGGCATCACAGGCTTCAAGAACATAATTTCATTCAAATAGGAGATGACAAAAGCCTACATGAAAAGAAGGAAAAAAAGGAGAAAAGTGACAGGAAGAAAAATGTTCTTTCCCTGGTCCACCTGCCCTGCTTTGTCTCCCCCTCTCCAATCCATCAGCCACTTTTCTGGATTTCAGAAACTCAACCCACTGATTGGCATTTGCTGAGCAACTAGCCCTGTGGACCATTAGGCTATCCACCTGCAGATCTTGATGCCATAGTGGTTCTGAGCACAAAGGGTGGGATGGAAGGGCTGCATAGGGGCCTGGGGGCTGGCTGTGACCTTAGAGCTCCTCCCATAGAAGGCACAATTACACCATCTCTGGTTGCCCATACCCAAAAAACATTTTCTTTACTAAGTTAGCTTGGAATAAGACATGGGATAGCCTCTACTGTTTAAAAAATGAAGGTGGCATCATGAATAAATGATGTCAATTCACATAGAGAACAAGTCCCACTGCTCTCCTAGAAAACCCAGCCTCTGCTTCCAGAGGAAGGGACAGGCCAAGTCCAGATGGAGTCTAGCTCCCCTGTTCTGCAACTGGATGGCTTCAGTGTCTGTCAAAAACTCACAGAGCACTCCAGGGAGAAGAGGAAGGGGCACCAGCTCTGAGTATGACATAGGCTCAAATTCTATCTTCTCTCATACTAGCTGTGTGGGCCTGTGCAAACTACTTGCTTTCACTGAGTTTCAGTACTATTCTCTAGTGAAATAACAGCTAAATGGATAGTAGCACTTTCTGTAAGTTAGACACTATTTTAAGCTCTTTGCATATATATCATTCAATTCCTGTAGTAACTTCTTGAGGTGGATTAATATTATTATCCTCATTTTGCAGCTAAGGAAACTAAGGCTCAATAAATGGGGAAAGGGGCTGAGATAAAATGTAGTTGTTAGGATTGTTGGGATGATTATATAAAGTAGTTTATGTAAAGTGCATGGTATAGTGCTTGACACCCAGTAAATGTGCAATATATAACAGCTATAAAAAAGCCTGACTCTACTTCTTTTAAACTTTTATTTTTTGTTGTGAAATTTAACATAGAAAAATAAACAAAACAAAAACATGTAGTCAGTTATTTATCACAGAGTGAGTAACTGCAAAACATCACCCAGGTTAAAAAAAGAACATGCTCAGACTCCCAGCAGTGACCCTAGTCACTATTCTTTTTTTGCTCCCAAAGTTACCAATACCTTGACATTTATGAAAATGAGTACATTGTTCTTTTTTAATAATTTTACCACTAAGTATACATTCTTAAACACTAGTTTTTCATGGTTTTTGAATTTTGTATAATCTATAACATTGAGAATTTGCTCAATGTTGGAATTCATCCATTTCATTGCACATAGCTGTAGTGAGTTTATTTTCAGTAAAGCTTTTTATAAAATAAAAAAAATAAAGCTGTGTATTGATTTATTGTATAAATATACCACAATCTATATCCATCTTGCTATTAACGAGCATTTATGTAGTTCCCAGTTTTGGGCTGTTATAATAATGCTGCTAATGAACTTTCTTACACATGACTGTTAGTGCTTATGCCTGAAAATAGTAATAACACATATATTTGTTCAACTTTAGTAGATACTAACAATCGATTTTTGAAAGTTTTTGTACCATAAGGTCCGAGAGTTTTCTTTGTTCCACATCTTCATCAACACTTCATGTGGCCACTTAAAAGCCATTTTGGTGAGTGTGTTGTGTTTTCTAATTGTGATTTTAATTTCTATTTTTTATTATTAAGTTGAGCATGGTTTCTTAAGTTTATGGCCATTTGGATATCCTCTTTTGTGAAGTGCCTGTTTAAATATTTTGTCCTTTATTCTGTTGGGTCGTTTGCCTTTTAATTTTAATTGATTTGTGTATATTCTCTAGGTACTGAAGGCAGGAAGCCCTTTGGAAGATAACCTGATGATACTTTCTCTGACTGGTATTAGGACTTTTTTGTATGTTTAGTTTTCATTAATTTAATAATGGTGTGGCTAGTTGTGAGTATATTATACTTCTATCCTTAACGTGAATTCTTAAATCCCTGATTTGATGTCTTTCATCATTGCTTCTATTCTCAGTCATTGCTTTTTCAGTTATTGCTTCTATCCTGTTTTCTTTCTCTTCTCTTCTGACTTCAGTGAAATTCATACTAGACCTTCTCATTATATCCTCTATATCTCTACTCTCTCATTTGTATTTTTCACTCCTTTGTCTTTTTCTGTTCCTTTCTAGAAATTTCCTTCATAAATTATCCTTTCATCTTTGCTAATATGCTGTTTAACCCACCTTTTGGATTGTAACTTTAATTATTATAGATTTTAGTTGTACAATAGAAATTCTGTCTTAGAGTTTCTAGTTCTTTGCAAGGTTTTCAATCTTTTCTTTGCTCTTGAACATAGAGAGCATAATTGTTTTAAGGTGCAAGTGTGGTAAAACTAATGTCATGATGCCTCATGGGCATGATCTTTCTGTTCTGCCTTCTTGCTAGTTTTGTCCATGTTGTCTTATGTCTTATGTCCTCATGTGGCTGGTTATTTTAGATTGTGTACTGGATCTTTTATTTGCCAAATTGTATATAGGAATATGTTGAAGTTCAAGATATTATCTCCTTGGAAAGAAGATTTATATTAGTCTGCTACATGCTTGGGGGTACTAACAATTTGAAATTACCTCAGTCAACCTTAGGATCTGAAATTAGTTGATGTTCCTAAGATGGCCTATATACTTCTGAGTGCCACCCCAAGAGGATTAATTAGGACTTTTCCTGTGATGAACTCTGGACTACTATTCTTGCTCTCTCTCCCACTGCCTGCATTTATAAGCTTCTAGGTCATCCCCTCTGGAATGAGCTCACATCCTCAGGGGAAAGCAGCCAAAAGTGCCACCAGCCTTGCCTCCCAAGGGTTTCACTGTCTCCCAATCCTGGAGCAGAAATTTCTCCCTATTTTGTTAGCATTCTGATGTTTCAAGCAGATGTTCTTATATAGTGCCCAGATTTTAGTACTATGTTTGGGTTTAATGATCTAGTTTGCCATTATCAGAATCTTAAGTCTCCCATCTCCACTACCCAACTTAAAATGCACATATCTTTCCCTCTCCACATTGTTTACATTGGTAACCTACGTAGATTGTTTTAATACTGTGATTGCATGAGGTAAAATGTTTTAAATGGATGATCTTCATTTTCTCTGTCATCTTCAACTTTTGTCTCTCAGCCCATTTGGTGTTTATTCTTTGATTCGGTTGCCCCATTCCTCCCATCAATCTGCGATGCTGACTTCTATTGTCGCTCCACCTCTTTTCTTTCCTATACAAAACCCTCCTTTTCATGTTTTGTATAGGCTTCCTTGATCACTATAGTTCAATATGACCTTTCATTCTTTTGAATTCTATCACTTTGTGGGCAATACAAGTTTAACTGTTAACCAGGTATATGTTAATTCAGCTCTTGAAAATTTGGTGTGTGTGGCCCTGGTTGGTGTAGCTCAGTGGATTGAGTATGGGGGTGTGAACCAAAGGATCGGTGGTTCACTTCCCAGTCAGGGCACATGCCTGGGCTGGGGGCCAGGTCCCCAGTAGGGGACACATGAGAGGCAACCACACATTGATGTTTCTCTCCATTTCTTTCTTCCCTTCCCCCTCTCTAAAAATAAATAAATTAAAAAAATTGTGTGTGGATTATAAAGTCCTTGCAGGAAGACATACATTATCTTCTTTATAATCTCGTGAACTCCTGGCCCCATACCCTGCACATTGTAGGTGCTCAGAATTTATAATTGATTGAGCATCTCAGATCTGCCCTCCAAAAATTGTGCCATACCTAGGCCTTTATATCACATCATAGTAGATCACATCACATCATACCACATCAATTGCATTCCTGTATTAGGAAGTTTCCACTTCTTGCCCTACCCACAGAGCCCTAATCTGGGAGCCCCCCATGAGGCATGTGCCTAGTCATGAGCCCCAGCCACCTATTGTAGCTGATTTGATCAGGGTGTGTCCCTGATCTAGTTACTAATCAGTTCCTTGGTCAAGATTTTAAATAAAAAGATATAATAGTTGAAATGAAAATATTTTAATAATAGCAAATCTGCAGAAAAGTCAAGTAGGTTTCATAGAAGAGTCTATGAAGAGGAAGTAAAAGTTATGGAGATGAAGGAACTGAGTAATCAAAGGAAGCTGACTAATAAAGCAGAGGTGAGAAAGGAGCATTTATGGAGAGACTAAAAGAAATAAGAGTCCATGTGGCCTCTGAAGGTGAGCTTTTGTTCCTAGAAATTCCCAAATATCTGCTCCCACTGGACCCCAGCCCTGTGTCTGTGAGTTTAAGTCTTGCATCTATACCTTAGATGAGTTGTGTATGCTTGTATTTCCATAGAGCATAGGCTAGAATAATAATGTATACAGGGGTGAGTAAAAGTAGGTTAAATTACCAGCTATCATTACTTAAAGGATAAATCATAGGTAAGGATACAAAAATAATAACATTAAAACTAATAATACAATAATTAATAAATAACAAAAGAAGAATAACTTCTGCATACTCATAAATGTAAACCTACTTTTTCCCACCCCGTATATCTCCTTAATTATATCATTGAAGGTGTAACTTAAACCTTCTTTGGCTATCTTAAACAAAGATGGGGCATGTTGAAAAGACAAAGGGGTCCCAGAACTGGCAAGGGGCTAGAGCATCAGGCATGTAAGACAGATTGGAATAGAGCAGCACTGGAGGACCAAGAAGCAGAAAATTACCCTTTAGCAAGACTTGTCTGTCCACTTCTACTCTTGCTGTTGAATGCTTTGTACCATCCCTGCACCCACTGCTGGCTGCTACTGATGCCTTTGTGAAATAATTCTCTTCATCCCTTATTTATGTCTTATTTCTCTAGGACTGAAGCTACTGAATTGGTATGACTGTCCCATGTCTCCATAACTGCCAAAAGGCAGGCAGGGAAGGATATTGTCCCATTGGGTTTTCTAGTGGGGAGCAGGGTCCTGTTCCTGATAAGATGACACACAACAAGGGAGGGTCCTTCCAAAGAAGGAGGAGGTTGGATATTAAACAGCCAACAACAGCAGAAACAACACTAGTCTCTATAGGAACCTTTCTGATTAAGAATATATATATAAAGAATTTTCAGCCTCTCTATAAGACTGATGAAATGTACAATGATTTGGTGGGGAAAAGAAATAAAGCAGTAGGTTTGGAACTGATCCTTAAAGATCAAATATACAGTTGGCATGTGCCTTTTTGCCCTTTCCCTCTTCCTTCTGCTTCCTGTCTAGAATATGAACACGAGGGCTAGAACACCAGTAGACATCTTGGGACCCTGAAAATGGAAGCCATGAGACAAAGACAGTTGAATAGAAAGATGAAAGCCTTCTGGTCTTTGATGAGGAGGAAAGCTCCATGCCAGCCTCCACGTTTCTTTTACATAAGGAAACCCTTATGTCTGCAAGTCACTGTGGACTAGTTTGTGTTTCTAGCAGTTAAACACAATTCCTAATAGATATATCCAGTGTTATTATCATTGCAATTATTTTGTTGGCCACCAGATTAACTCTTTAGCTATTATTTTCTGATTTCAGAATTCCTGTTTCTCTCTATGTTCTCCAAAAAGAGCTGAGAGATCCAAGGTGGCAGGGGAAAAAGTGGAAGCTACACTAACATCCTCCCAGGACCAATCTGGAATTACAACTAAGTTGTAGAGAAAGCATCTAGAATAACCAACTGAACACTAGCTGGAGAGAAGCCTTATAACCACAGACAGATGGAAGAAACCACCACAACATGACTGATAGGGAGTGTGGAAGAGGCACAAGAGGGCTGACTGGGTTCCCGTGGGCAGCAGCTGAAGTGCCAGAGGGATGTTTCAGTGGCCACAGGTTTCCCCTGAGGATTGTAGGGTCTAAACCCCAAGCTGGGCTTCTCAGCCTACGGCACAAGAGCCAGAAAGGGACCCAGATAACAGTCGGCTGTGAAAATCAACAAGTTTTCTGCCAGCTAGAGAGACATCTGGAGATGCAAAGAATGTCTTACAGGGCCAAAACACAAAATTTCATTTGCAGCCACTTACCCTGGGCTCCAGCAGAGGGAGAGCCATGTAGACTAGAGACACTTGTGGAGAGTCTGGGGTTGGTGGCTCTGGGAGAGAACTGAAGGAAGAGTCACCATGATCCCTGTGCTGAGTCATTCCCTATACCACAGAACCCATATTTATCAGGCAGAGCACTCCCCTCTAAGTAGCATCAGCCTGTGGGGAAGTAAGAACCCCGCCCACAGGAATTACTCTGCCCCACCTCATGGAGCCTAAGCTGGCTGCCAACTACCCCTTGACTAGTTTAACAACTAATCAGTTTAATGACGATTAAATGAACAACTAAGGTGGAAAACACAAAGAAGCAGCCAAAATGGGAAGACAAAGAAACACACCCCAAATGAAAGAACAAGAGAATTCTCAAGAAGAAAAACCAGTTGAAATGGAGGCAAGCAAATTATCAGAGAGTTTGAATAAGAATTATAAGGATACACAAAAGCATGAAAAAAGACATAGAAACCATGAAAAAGGACCAGTCAGAAATAAAGAAAACAATGTCTGAATAACAGTGGAAGGAATAAACAGTAGGTTATATGAAGCAGAGAATCACATTAGTGATTTGGAAGACAAGGTAGAAAAAAACACCCAGGCAGAGCAGAAAAAAGAAAAAATAATTTTTTAAAAATGAAGAGAACTCAAGAAACATTTGGGACAACATGAAGTGGAACAACATCTGCATCATGGGAATGTCAGAAAGAGAAGGGAGCAAGCAAGGGTTCAAGAACCTATTTGAAGAAATAATGACTGAAATCTTCCCTAATCTGCTGAGGAAAAAAGACATACAAGTCCAGGAAGTTCAGAGAGTCCCAAACAGGTTAGACTCAAAGAAGCCTACACCAAGACACAATATAATCAAAATGACAAGACTTAAAGACAAGGAGAAAATCCTAAAAGCCACAAGGGGAAAGCAGGTAGTTACCTACAAGGGAGCATCAATTAGGCTGTCATCTGATCACTCACCAGAAACATTTCATATATATTATATATATATATATAATATCCCCTCCGAGAGACCCATCTCAGATCAAAAGATGCACACAGACTAAAAGTAAAGGGATGGGAAAAGATACTGCATGCAAACAGAAAAGAAAAAAAAAAGCTGGGATTGCAATACTTATATCCAACAAAATAGACTTTAAAACCAAGGCTATGGTAAGAGACAAAGAAGGACACTACATAATGATAAAGGGAACAATCCAACAAGAGGATATAACCCTAGTAAACATTTACACACCCCAACATAGAAGCACCTAAATGTGTAAAGCAAATCTTGATGGACATAAAGGGAGAGACTGACAGAAAAACA
>PVKM010033050.1:0-16140 GCA_004027735.1 Carollia perspicillata
AGCCCATTGTTGTTCTGGTTATAATTTTGGATGCTAGTGAAAATGAAAATCTCAGTATCCAAAAGAAGTCAAGAGTTGCTTATTCAACAATAAACTAGGTGTGGTTGCTTCTGTTTTTTTCCTATCACACCTTCTCCTCCCCCACCCCCAATGGCTAAGATAAAATTTCTTTGACATTCTGGATGGGCAGTTGCAAACCAAATGCCAAATGTGGCCCACAGAGTGCTTTTGATGGCACCAACAAGGTTTGAAGACTTAGAAAATTTTGTTAAAAATCTGGGTTTAACCATTATGCTGTATACCTGAAACTAATACAAAATAATATAGAATGCAAACTGTAACTGAAAAATTAAAAAAAAAATTAAATCTAGGTTTCTAACATCTCTTGAAAATGTGGACGATCTGGTCACGGGGTTACAGTGGTCCTTCATTGAGCTGTAGCTGCCTTCATTAGATGGCTCACTGTAGATTTCACTCTGACTGTCTTACAACCTGCCCAGTGTGCTCATTTCCATCCCCTGCCTGGTCCCTGTACACATTTGAGTTTGCAACTCCTGTTTTCGATGGTACACAATGCTGGTGGCATTGACCAGATGACCATGTTAATGATAAGCTTAGTCAATGATGAATATAATACAGTGAAGTGATACGGCACTGTAACAGTATTTCCTGCATTTGTCTGTTGATGTAACGATGAACCCGCTGGTCAGAGGTGGTCTAATTTCATCTCCCTCACTAGTTAGCGCATTATATTAATAGTGGTAACATTTGATGTGGTGCAGTGTGATTCAGCTTTTCTATTCCACTCCTCGTGGCAACAACAAATGTTTTCCTTCTGAGTCAGCATTACCTAGATGCCGCTGCTGACCAAAATTAGACCATATATTTTCAACCACACAACTGTGAACAATTAAAAATTGTCTTAATATTGATTGCATACATAGGTCATATAATTAGCCTATGTTTTTAGTACTGTGATCTATGTATGGCTGCTACAAAGCCAGAGGGGGAGCTACAACTGCATGTTCTTTGTTATGCAAGAATCATTACATTGTAATGAATAGGTAATATTAAATTGGGCTGATGAGTCATATTACAGTAATCCAATATTCCCCTTGTAAAGTCTCTGAGGTTTATGCAAGGAAATCTTTTCTAATAACAAGAAGAGTGATTCTGAGGCATGTGCTTCTCAGCGCCTCGGCTTTAATTTACTAGTTGTGTGATTCTGGGTAAGGAGCTTACTTAACCTTTTACAACCTCAATTTATTCAGGATTAAATGAGATCACATATGTGAGAGTGTGACACTGCCTGGCATAATCGATAGTAGCATCTTTTTAATGGAGGTCGATTCTTTTTTTTTAAAAAAAATTATTTATTCAGTTTTAGAGAGGGGGAAGGGAAGGAGATAGAGAGGGAGAGAAATATCAGTGTGAGGTTGCCTCTCACACGCTCCCTACTGGGGACCTGGCCCGAAACCCAGGCATGTGCCCTGACTGGGAATTGAACTGGTGACCCTTTGGTTTGCAGCCAGCACTCACTCCACTGAATTACACCAGCCAGGGCATTATTCTTTTTTTTAAAGATTTTATTTATTTACTTATTTTTTAGAGAGAGGGGAAGGGAAGAAGAAAGAGAGAGAATGTAACATCAATGTGTGGTTGCCTCTTGTGCCCCCTACCGGGGACCTGGCCTGCAACCCAGGCAACGCTTTGGTTCACAGGCCCACGCTCAGTCCACTGAGCTACACCAGCCAGGGCTGGAGGATGATTCTTAAGATCCACAACAGGATAGGTTAGATCAGGGTTTCCCTTTAAATATATTTTCCCATGTAATATGGGATCACATATTGTATGTACAAGGGCTAGTTCTTGAATACATTTAAGGGGGAAAAAGAAAAAGATTGATTCTCTTACCTTCCACACTGAAGCCAAGTGAAGCAGAACATATGTCCTGGAATACATTTCGCTTTTAACCCCGGTCTGTAATCCCGCTGTTTCCAGCTTGTTCGTCTTATTAATGGTGTGGACCGGCAACAGTGTGTTTTTATAGTCCTTGATGTCATGCAATCCTGTGTTACCTGGTAGAAATAATTTCTATAACTTTATCACTTGTATTTTTATTCTGATCATTAACATTAAGTCAACACGCATTTAAGCTGTCCATGCCCCAGGTGCTATGCTGGCCGTGAGGGATGGCAGAGCTGAGTAGGAGAAGAATTCTGCTCTCAGTGTCCATATGGTCTCAGTGGACAGACTCTAGCAAATTACAGCTACCAGGTATTGTGTGCCCACAAATACAACAAAGATTCTGTGCCATGGCCTTTACATAACGAACCAGTGGGCACGGTGCAGTGAAGCTGTTCGCCTCTCCGCAAGCATTCCACTCTTCTTCCCTGCAGCTCTCAGTGTCTATGTGTGGATCCTCAAGAGAGGGATCTCACTCCTGACTCAAGGGGTAGAGCACAGGACTGAGGTTAAGGGGTCAGTGCATTTCCTGCCCCTGGCTACAGAGGTTGGTTCAGAATGACCATGTGATCTGCAGTAGCCCAATCAGAGTGAATCTCCTAACTTTTTGCTGGAAAAACCAGGACAAAGGTATTCTCTCATTTTTTGTTTGGGGTGCTAATACCGATACGAGGAGTAGAGCTGCTGGAACCATTTTATTAGCTTGAAGGGCACAGAAGGAGGAGAGTATCACTGAGAGCATCCCAGAGAAGTGCCTGGATGAACCTATGCCAGAAGGCTGCTTATACTGGCTTTTCTGTTACTGTAGTTGACAGTTTCTATTTATTATTTAAACCACGGTGAATTTGGTTTCTTGTTACTTAAAGCGAAGCATCTTAAAGGATACACATGACCTCTAGTTTTATGTCACTTCCACCCCTTCACCCCATTCTCTCCAGTCCATTGAATAACCTTTGGAAATACCAGCTATATCCATACCCTCTTTAAATCAATCATTAAAGTCAGTGGTTCCTTCAGTGCTCCCCTGTGGCCTTCTGGGTCATGTCCAAATTCCTTTGACTTAAAAGGCAGTTGTGGGTCCTTCTACCCAGCCCAGCCCTTAAATTGCTCCTATATTACAGCTTAATTGCAGGATAGCTCAGTGGTGAGCACACGGGCCTTCGTGTTCTATAGACTTGGGTTCAATATGCAGCACCGACGTGACTTTAGGAATCTCACCTTACCTCACTGAGGCTGTGTCTTCCTCTGGGTTTTTTTAAAGGTTCGCATGTGGGGAGGTAGATCGCAGAAGCTGTGTCATAGGATTCTAATGCACCCTTAGTGCCGAGCCAGGTGTAGGTCACTGAACTCAGATGTGACCTCTTCCAGGAAGCCTTATTTGTCACCCTCTTCATCTAAATCAGTGCTCCTCAGTGTTTGTTGATTGCCTCTATCACAGCACTCTTTGCAGATGTTGAGTTCCATACATATTTGACTGACAAAATGGGAAAATCATATATTAACAAGTGTGGCTTGTTTCCAGACAGAACCTAGCAAAATAGAATATCCCTGAGGAAATAAATAGAACCAGTCTTTGGCTGAAAGTTTTATGTTCCTTTTTACGAGAATTTTCCAGTACATACTTTGTGGGATATGTTTTTAAGAACCTGGTAGCTTTTATTTGACAAAGGCGTTCTTTGTTCAAAGAAGTGTGGGAAACACAAGATTGCACAAAACTGAGTGGATTCAGAGCTTTGAAGATGCTGATATTCAAAGGGAATTCCAAGAGGGTGATATATAATGCCGTGGCCACCTGCATCAGCCCACAGTTTCTGCCAGCTGATGAACGCGCTGCGCCCCGGCAGCCTGTGCGGACAGCCCATGTTTACCTGGTACAGCACAGGTGCTAAGAAATACCTGTTGAAACAGTAGATGTTAAATGAGTATTGCTCTGTCCAGGGGAGAGATTATTTGAGCCCAGATTAGTTCCCAAATGGTAGTATAAATGGAGAGAAAGGGATAGACTATTGGTTAATAAATTTAGATTTACCTAGGTGATAGCAGCAAGATTTATAGGTCTAAACACAAATTTTCTGGCTTGAATGGCTGACTGGAACAAAAGTGTCCCAACTATGGTAGGGAATACAGAAGACAGGTTTTAGAGGACAGAAATTGAATTTGAGGTACTTCTGAAACATTTATTCTAATGGAGTTGCCCAGCGGTGCATTGCATATACACATCTGGAAGGAGAGATTTGCGAACATTCAGCACCTCTTTGCTCATTTTGTTATTTAGTTTATGTCAGCCCTCTTCCAGAGAGGACCTGACTTGATCCAGTGAGGACCTGCACTGGTGATGGAATATTGAATAGTCTAAGATTGGGTCTGTATATACATAGTAAATATGGATAGGATGCAAGGGTTTTTCTCCCTGGATGGAGCAGTATTATGGAGCATCCAGAAATATCAGCCCTGTGTGCAAAGGATGCTATTAATTCAATTCCACATGAAACAGTAGAGTGATATAGATATAGGAAATAGCAATTGTGTTATATGATTTATTTAAGCTAGAGGTGAATTAGGGAGCATTTAATGGACTTCTGCTTTCTCAGTTCATTCATTCATTCAACAAACATTTACTGAGTCTCTACCACGTGCCATTCGATATTCCAGCTCTGATGATTCAAAATCGAATAGGACAGCCCTGGCTGGGTGGCTCAGTTGGTTGGTGCATCGTCCCATACACCAAAAATGTTGCAGGTCTGATTCCTGCTCAGGACACATACCCATGTTTAGGGTTCGATCTCCTGTCCTGGCACGCACAGGAGACAACCGATTGATGTTTCTCTTTCACATTGACGTTTCTTTCTCTCTCTCTTCCTTCCTCTCTCTCTAAAATCAGTAAACATAGCCACAGGTGAGGATTAAAAAGAGTGAATAGAACACATTTCTACTCCATGGGTATATTCGTGTCAAGAGGTAAATTACAATAAATTGTGCACACGTCCCGTGATTATAATTTGGCATGACATTTCTGGAGGATGGCTTAGTAACAGGCACCAAATGCCTTTGACAACGTGCATATCTTTTGATACAGCACTTCAGGGAATTTATCCTAAGGAAATAAAGGAGAGCTCCAAAGATTTAACTGCAAGTCTTCTCACAGTTTTGTTGATAATTGTAAGAAATTGGGAATAATATGATTGTCCCCCAAACCAAGGAAATTAGTTGTAGAAATTATTCTGCAGGTAGCAGGAAGCCAGTGGAGGGTCTGCTTTTTTACTTTTTCTTTTCTTTTCTTCTTCTTCTTTTGTTTTTTTTTTTAGCACAGGAGTGTCATTGGTGGTGTGTGTGTCTGTGTGTTTAAAAGGTAATTTTAGAAGCAGTGTGGAGAATGGTCTCTAGTGGAGAAAACCCAGAAAAGAATGTTGGTGCAATAGTCAAAGGGCAAAGATGATGCAGAACTGAGCTAGAGCAAGGGAGTGGGAATGGGGAGAACAACTGAGTTTGGGAGAGCTCTCCAAGGTTGAGCCAACAGGATTTGTTGACTGGCCATGTCGGGGAGAGTGTGAAATATTGGAGGGTCAGGTATCTGATGATAAATCAGATATTTTGAATTTAGAAGAAGCAGATTTGGGGGGACTATAAGTATTATTTTGAACATGTTCAGGCTGAGGTTACAAATCCTCCTCCTGGCTATTACCATGGTGATTCCTTGAGAAGAAAGGAAAGCTTTGAGAGGATATGTGGATTGTGGTTAAGTGTTTGGGCTCAGATTGGCTGGTTGAGATTTAACGTAAATCCTGCTACTTAGGAGCAAGCAATTTACTAAACTGCTTTGAGCTACAGGCCCCACCTCATAGGATGTTCTTTAGAGTTAAGCAACGTAAGTCTTGCAAAGTGCTCAGAACATAGTAACTGCTCAATACATGTCAGCTTAAAAAAAAGTAAAAAAGAAAGTACCTTAATAGAAGGAGAATCCCACACGCCCTGGGGATAATTCTCAGGCTCTGTCCCCACCCTATATAGGCACGCAGGCTTGGCTCCACTCGTAGTAACTTCCCTGGCACAGCCAAACACCTGATCCCACTCACTGAGCACTTTGTGCAGAAGCGCCAGCTCCCTGCTCTCTTATGGATGCAGGATTTCAGGTCCTAAGCCTTGAACATATATTTCCTCAGCTTTTTTTCTCTCCCCTAAGCCTTCTTAAAGAGCAATACACAGTGTGCTTCCTGGAACTCTCTTTAACTTTATTTCCTCTTCCAAATCCACTCCTCTCTTGTCAATTTTTCCAAGGTTGGGTATTTCCAAGATGTAGGTGGAAATACACAGGAGTCGGATGGGGGCCGGAGATGGCACTTGCAAGCCACTGGTGTTGAAGCCACAACAAAAAATAGGTTTAACTAGGAAGGGGAGAAGAAAGAGAACATGAAAGGGCATAAACCCTGAGGAACCATAACTGAGGTGGGTGAGTGATGGAGAAAGAGCTTGTGACAGAGACGGAGAAAGTGACAGGGGACTCAAGATTTGGGAAGTTTTAGCTTAAGGTAAAAAGTTGTAAGTCTAGCAAGTAATGTGTATGTTAAAGCTTTTGTTGCAGAAACTACAGATAAGGCCCATGCTGGCTCCTGGGAAACAGCCGACCTCCTGGGGCACTGCTAGAGATTACTTCCTGGGGACAACCGGAGCCATCCAGGCCTTTGTGTTCCAGGGGGAGACAGACACCACCCTCTGGCAGAAACAGCCAACTGCCCAGGACAGGAATGTTGCACCTTCTGAATTTCAAAGCCCTCACCACACCTTGTTTATTCCTGCCCCCCCCCCCCCGCCAATAAAAGGTCTGGCCTGGAAAGAAAAGACAAGATGGTCTGTTAGGGAATGAACTCACCATCTTCTCAAATCACTGGCCATCTGAATAAGGAGCTCATAAAGATTCAATCGCTGTCACTGCTCATTGGGTTTGGTAGTGACAGGCAGCCTGAATGCCGGTGTCTTTTCTGGTTACAAAAGAAGGGCTGGAATAGTAGGAGTAGAGGCCAGGAGACCCAGAAGAGATTACTGTCCTGGAAGCCAGGAGGGGTGAATGTTTAGAGTAGGGACTGGCCCACAGCATTACTTGTTTTTGGAGAGTTTAAATAGGATGACCCCTGAAAAGAAGCTACAGGATATGGCAACAAATAAGCCATCAGGACTGAGAGCAGTTTCAGTAGAACAAAGGGGAAGTTACTTGGCCAAGGTCATGCAACTAGTAAGTGGTGGAGCTTGGACCTGGGTGGTCTGTCTTGAGAGTCCATGTTGTCCATCACTCTGCTCCACAGTAATTTTTTTGTGTGCTCACGAAAATTTTAGCAACATGTCTTTTGTGTGTTGGAAACTAATATGTTATTCCATTGTCATAGAAATGAAACACTAAACCCCCAGCTCATACTTACATGCTGAATTCCATGTTCACTTTTCCCTAAGTCAGGAAAGGAGGTTTATTGACACATTTGATCTATTGTACCCATCTGTATTTACTTGAGACACCCAAGAAACACATCTATATTTGTTTTATGAAGACTATATCCTTCTAAGATATTGATCAAAAGCTTCACAAACAGAACAAACCAACAGAATACCCCAGTTTTGATGAGAGAAGAGAGCTGTGATAATCCAAACTCCACATGTTGGAAGTGTGTGGTTCTGCTTTGGTGTTTGTCTTGATGCGTAACTACCAGCTGCTTTGCAGAACAGCCGACATGGGGCTCCTGGACAGTGCCTGAGGCATGCAACCCGGTCTGATTCTTGAGTTTTCTAGGCCTTCTTTGTGAGCGTCTTTCAGTGCTTCCTGAGATTCCTCATCTATAAAACTATAACATTTCTGCTAACCGTCAGTCTAGGAAAGTGTGGATAATGATGATTGTCATTGAAGGGTTCTGTAAAATTAGAAATATTATCATGACAAATGTCATGACAACACAGAGTTGAATATTCTAGAATTTATGTAAGGATGATCTTAATATATGATGATAACTGCATAACACTTAGGCCAACTTTTAACTTCAATTTATGATAATAATTATCATATTAATAATCAGTGACATTTATTGGATATTCTGTGCACTGTGCTAAGTATGTTACATAGATAACCCCATTTCATAGGAAAGGAAACTGCTCCTTGGAGAGCTTCAGGAGTTGATTCAAGGTGCTATGGCTAACAAGCATGGCCTCAGAATCTGCACTGAGGCAGGCTGGCCTCAGAGCTCTGGTCTTACCCTCTGGAACTTTCTTTTCCAAGTCTTAAAATTAATATTTTTTTTCATGTGAGTAATGATTTCTAGAGTTCTCAGTTTCTAGCAGCAACGGTTCTTTGAGTCACTGGAAGATGTTTCCCCACCCGGCCTCGCCCTGCATTAGGCTTATCATTGAAACACAGATGAGTTCTCTGTCTGAGCCACTGTTTCTACAAGCCCTGCACATGATTGGCAGGCTGTGATTCAGCTGGAACACAAGGCACAGCACCATCCCAATTATGGGGAGGGCAATTCATTTAAATGGCTAGCAACTCTTTACTTCAAATATTTCTGAGTTTCTAAACTTCTTCCAGGAATCAAAGAGAGACAAAACTGATCAATGATATGCTTTTATAAAAGAATGATCTGTTATGAGAAATTGGGGATTTTAGGGAAGGATCCCATTTTGTGAGGGTAAAAAGAGTATGAACAGTATGAATGTATCCATGCCCACTCCCCTCCCCTTTCTCCACGATTTAAAACAGAACAAAAGACACTTCATGGGGACAGGAAATGGCCTTCCTGATGTTTTTATTCACATGTGTATTTGTACAATTTAAATTTTTACAATCACTGCCAGATACAGAAGTATAAATATAGTCTCACTGACAGATAGTCTATTAGCTAGTTGCAAAATGGCTAATCCAGTAAAAACCCATGATAATGGTGGACACAATAAATATTCATTGGGAGATGGGGGGCCGGGGATGGGGGGGGTGTCGGGGAGCGGGTGATGGATGGGAGCTGATTCCCCAGACTAATTTTTTCCTGAATTGGGCCAGCACAAGGCAGAAATTACCTGGGGGATCCCTGGAATCACTGGTGCTTTTCTGCAAATTCCAGTCAGCTGCAGGACCTCAAGTGATTCCCTTCAACACACAAGTTGGGATGGACAATCACTGTCGAGTGAAGCCAGACCCCAGCCAGGGCTGGACTGTGTGGCCAGATCCCTGGGACTCCCCGCTGGCTGACCGCACAGGCTGGCCCCAGTTCTTTCGTCCACCGTACGATGATGTGTTATGAGTTAAATGTTTAAACACCACTCAATGCCATTTTTTGGGTAGCAGCTTTATTGAGATATAATTTATATGCCATAAAAACCACCCCTTTAAAGAGTACATTCCAATGGTTTTTAGTATGTTGCTTGAGTTATTCAACTATCATTGCAATAAATTTTAGAATATTTTCATCATCCCCAAGAGAGACCCCATACCTTCTGGCTGTACCCCATTTTTCCCATCTTTCCTCACCTCCTGCCCTAGGCAACCACTAACCTTTATTTCTCCATAGATTTCCTATAGATACGCTTTTTTTTCTGTAGATACAGTTTTAGATATGTTTAAAACTGTATATACAGTATATACAGTTTTAAACATTTCATATAAAAGAATCATATAGTATGTCATCTATTATGGCAGGCATCTTTCACTTACAGTGTTTTCAAGGTTATCCATTTTATAGCATGTGTCAGTATTTCATTTCTTTTTATTACCAAATACTATTCCTTTGTAAGGATCGCCACATGTCATTTATGTGACCATCAATGGGACCAGTTAATGGACACTTGACGTGTTTCTACTTTTTTGGCTATAGTGAATAATGCTGCTATGAGCATCCATGCACAGGTTTTGTGTGGATGTATTTTTCACTTCTCTGGGATATACATGCAGGAGTGAAACGGCTGGATCACACGATAGCTATGTTACTCTGTTTAGAATCTGCCAGGCTGTCTTCCAAAGTGGCTGCACCATTATACATTTCCACCAGCAACGTATGATGGGTCCGATTTCTCTACTCGATGTCATTTCAATACACTTCAACTGTTATATTCCCAAAAGGTCAAAACTCAGAACGTCAGCCAATATGATGCAATAATAACAACAATGGAAACGTCTAGTACACCTGCATTGAGTTCTTTTATTGCTGTGCAGCATTATCTCACTTAATCCTCACGACAGTCCTCTGGTTTAAGTAGTGCCATTTGAATTTTAAAGATGAAGAAAGTGAGATTTAGAGAGATTGTGACATGTCACACAGGGTCACACAGCTGGCAGGGTGCAGAGTCAGGGCTGGGACACAGTCCGCCAGATTTCAAAGCCTGTGTTTTTGAAAACCATGCTATTCTGATAAGCTCAGTGTCGTGCACATTTGAAATTGTCAACATGCTGGATAAAGTATCAAATTACCAAGGTGATATTGTGTTATTTTCCCTTTCAATCAACCAAAATGACCGTTGTAAGTGTGTCTTGCACTGGCCCCTGCTGCCTGGCTCTTTGTAATCCTCCAGCACCCCTCTGAGTCCTTGGCTTCCCAGCAGAGTGTGGCACTGAGCCGGGATGAGAAGCCAGGGCTAAGAGGGCCACTGAATAACTCCACACAGATGGTTACTTCAGCCAGTTATTGAACTGGCTGAAGCATTGTCATCCTCAACTCATGCAAACAGACAGGTTTCTGGGTGCTGCTGTGGCAGGGACGGTTTTGTCATCTAGGATTACAGGATTGTATTACTCACACATTTTTAGAAACAGAATTTATTCATTTTTGAATGATAAAACAACATATAGATGTTGGAAAATTCAGGAAACTGAACAGGAAAAGATTTTCCCCCAAGTCTCAACTCTTAGAAACTACCACTGTTAATATTTTCATGTATTTATTTCTAATCTTTTTATTTTCCATGCATTATAAACATTATTGACTTTTCCTGATCATAAAAGTAATACATATACCTTGTAGGAACATTGGAGAATTGAAGTAAAGCATTTATTATTTAAACATTCACAGGTAGTTACCATAAATATCCTGGTGTGTGTCATTTCAGTCTTCCTTCCTCCCCTCTTCCTCCCTCCCTGCCTCCTTTTCTTCCTTCCTTCCCGGACAGGAAGGGGAAAGGGAGACAGAGAGAAACAGGGAGGGAGGAAGAGAGAGATTAGTTGTTCCACTTATTTATGCATTCATTTGTTGCTTCTTGTGTTTGCCCTGACCAAGGATTAAATTTGCAAACTTGGTGTGTTGGCACCACACTAACCAACCGAGCTACTTGGCCAGGTCAGTGTTTTCTTTCTTTCTTTTTTCTTATTATTTATTTCATTTTATTTTAATTGTTGTTCAAGTACACTTTTCTGCCTTTTGTTTTCTTTTATTGAATATGTATACATATGTGAATATATAACAAATTTGAAATCATAGTATTTTTAATTTAATTTTTACCATTGTTCTATGAAGTAATTAATATGACTGAGGTTATAGTGTACAGTTGATCTTAAACAAAAGATCAAAACCAATAGACCATGCTTTATATTATAATTTGTATCCTACTTCTCTTTTTATGCCTTGATTAATATTGTGTTCTAATGTTTTTCCCGTGGCACTTCCAACTCTTTGTGAACATCATTTTAAATAATTATACAGTGTTACATTGCACACATGCCATAATTTAATTAGCCATTTCTCTTTGGCAGGATATTAGACTTAGTTTCCCACATTTTATATAAACTATAAGAAATACCTGTGTATAAGTAGTTTTTAGTATTTCAAATATTTCTTAGGATAGATTCCCAGGAGTAGAATTATTAGATCCAATAGATCTGCCTATTTTTTTCTTTACTTCCTTTTTTTAAAAAAAATCACACAGTATTTCAACATGCAGAAAGGTAAAGAGAGTAATGACAAAGATCCCTGAACGCATCAACTACCTCTTATTAAGGGTTACACCGTTTAATTTAATTTTTTATATTGAGATATCATTTCTATACAGTAAGGGGCAAACATCTTAAGTGACGATCTCAGTGAATACTTATTCTATCCCTATCTCTCTCTCCATATATATGTGTGTATGTGTATATATATATAATGTACTATACACACATATCCCAATATATCACCAGTCAGATCATACATTTCTAGCATTTCAATGAGCATCTCCTCATGTTGTTTCCTATTCAGTACCTCTTAAAAGTAACCATTATTCTGACTTACTAAAGTTTACCTGTTTTTGAAATTATTCAGTACGTAATCTGCATCTGGCTTCTTTTGTTTTGTACTGTGTCTATAAGATTCATTCATTTTGTTGGTCTTTTTTGATGCTGTGGCTATAATCATAGACATGAAATACGATAAACGTTAGTGAGGATGTGGAGAAATGAATCCCTTGTGCTGATGGAAATGTAAAATGGTTCTGCCATATGGATAACAGTTTGGTGTTTCTTGAAACATTAAACATGGATTTGCCAAACAACCCAGCCTTTAGAACAGGCACCCAAACCAATACTTCCGTACAAATGTTCATAGCAGTACTATTCACAGTAGCCAAAAGGTAGAAACAACCCAAATGCCCATTAATAGATGAATGGATAAACAAAATGTGGGGTATTCACACAATAGAATATTATTCATCCCTGAAAAGGAGTGAAGTACTGACCCATGATACAGTGTGGATGTACTTTAAAAAACAGTATGTTAAGTGAAAGAAGCCAGGCACTAAAGGTCACATGTTGTATGATTCCATCCATTGAAATATCCAGGATATGTAAATCCATAGAGAAGGAAAGGATCTGTGGTTGCCAGGGGGTGCGGAAGGAGTGGGGAGAGGAGGTTAACTGCTTGATGGGCATGGGCTTGTCCTTAATGGTGGTGAAATGCTTTGGCACTAGACAGGGGTGGTGGTTGTACCGCATTGTGAAAGAACAACTCCACTAAACTGCTCACTTTAAAGTGGTTCATCTTTTGTGAATTTCACCACAATAAAAAATTTAATGCAGTCGAACATTAATATTTTTCTTTAAGATTTGTGTTTTAACATACACTTTCACCTCAAAATAATAAAGGTGTTCTTTCATACTGTCTTACAAAATTTAAAAAATTTTGCTTTTCTCATGTAGGTCTTTAATCCATCTGGAATTTGTGTGTGTGTATGATGGAAAATATAAGGGTATAATTTCCATTTTAGTTTTCCATTTGGTTAGGCAAATACTTCACCATCATTTATTGACTAGTCTATTCTTTCTGTGCTGATTTATAATGCTTCCTCTGTCATATATAAGCTTTCCAAATATGTGTAGGTCTGTTCTGGAAATCTTAATTTTCTTCTTATGTCTTAGGCTTTATAATAAAGTTAGTATCTGGTAGGTAGTTAAGTACCTTGTTTATTTTCTTTGCCATTGTCTTTCTATTCCTAGCCTTTGTTCTTCCACATAATTTTAGGGTCAGCTTGTCAAAGTTTATTTTTATTTTTTACATTTTGATATTTATTAACAAAAATGGTCCATGAAGGGGTTGGGTCGAAATTACAAACTGATAAGTTATTTTCAAATAAAAGCTGTTTTCCACTGTATTGTTCCTAGTGGACTATAGCCAGTCTAGAAGTCAAATTTTAAAAATAAATTCTATTTCTTATTGAAATTTCAACTGGAATTGTACTGAAAAGAGTGTCATCTTTATGTACCCTGGAGCTATTTAGAAGTTCATGGTTAACAACAGCTTTTAAAGACTCTTGCTACCAGTTGCTAAATCATTTGCTTAAAGAGCTGGGCCAGTTTATACTTCCATGAACCATGTGGACACCAAAAATTGCCCCAGATGACATCTTAAAAACAACAGACAGCCCTGGCTGGTGTGGCTCAGTGGATTGACACAGGCCTGTGAACTAAAGGGTCACTGGTTCAATTCCCAGTCAAGGCACATGCCTGGGTTGCAGGCCAGGTCCTCAGGTCCTCAGTTGGGGGCATGTGAGAGGCAACCACACACTGATGTTTCTCTCTCTCTCTCTTTCTTCTTCCCTTCTCATCTCTCTAGAAATAAATAAAATCTTAAAAAAACAACAACAACAACAACAAACAAATACCCCATGTTCTATAGACCCTCCCCCACCTTACAAAATAGAACACCTGTCAGTCCAGGGAGTCAGCCTAGTAAGAAGCCTAAGTCTGGCTTCAAGTGCTGACAGGCCAGTTGGTAAGGGTGGGACTTTGGGCAAATAACTTACTCTTTTTACACCTCAGCTTCATCCTCTGTAAAACAAGGCCAACCAAACAGTATCTGTTTCACAGACTTATGGGGAAGTGTTTAGTACCTAGCTGTCATTCAATAAATCCTACTAATTTTTATTAATCAAGCTTCTGATTTTACTTTGTGCTTTTAATGCTGCCATGCTTTATAAGATAAAACCCTGGGTTTCTGGGCAGTAATAGATCTATGTTCCAAACAGCGTTTTATACTCGTGTCCCAAATATTTTTATGTTTCTCTCAAGTTCATGCAAACACATACAGAGCTGGCACAGGCACCTGCACACAGATGTCCCATTTCACATTCAAATTATACACTCAGAGGCAACAGAGATTCTCTCTCTCTCACACATGTGCGCGCGTGCACACACACACACAAACACACACACACTCACACACTCAGCCAAGCACAGAACTCACGGATCCCGGTCCACGTTCACACTTCTCTACACTCCCCACAAAAATGGATCCATCGCCCACCCACAGATAGAGTTGGGCTCACAAATTCCACTCAAAACCTAGCAGCCCGCGGACATATCACCAGCTAAACGCAGTGCCAGCCCCATGCAAAACATTGCCACAGGCTCCAGTATGGGCACGGGTCTTGTTCTTACTTCCTTTGGTTTGGTTCTATTTTAGTTGTTTTTGTTGTTCCTTAGAGTTATCATCTCTTTTTCTCTTTACCCAGCCCCCAAGCCCCATTGCGCACGCGCCCTGCATCCCTCCCGCTTCCTGGGTACCAGTCAGCACTCCACGGCCCTAGCAGCGGAAGAGATGGAGCAGCGTCACGCGCGCCCGGCCCCTTAAAACGCTGCTGGCTGGAGCCGCCTCCCTCCCGACAGTCCGCGGCGGGGATGGAGTAAGGGGGGAACCATCGACCTGCCCGCGGGGATAGGAGATGGAGTTAAAGCAATCTTTATCTACCCATCTGGAAGCTGAGAAGCCTCTGAGGCGCTATGGAGCGGTGGAGGAGACGGCGTGGAAAGCGGAGGGACTGGGGAGAAGTGAGTATTTCCGAGGAAGGAGGGTACAGTTGGGGATCCGTGTGCTGTAGCCGGAGGTCGCGGGACGCGGGGACCATAGAGAGCAGACCAAGGAAAGCGCCCCCGCAGCGGGGCTTTCCGTGCAGAAGGGGGATGCGCAGCTCTGCGACGCGCTCTCCCAGGAACAAAAGGGGACCCTCTGGGCTGGGCTGCACTTGGAGGCTCTGGAAATCGCAGGGCAGGGAGCGGAGAGCCTGGGGTGGACCCAGGAGTCCGGGATCCGTAAGCGCTCAGGTGGTCCTAGAAAGTAGGGTCTTTCCGGCAGCCGAGAGAGGAGAGTCCATTCTCCGCCCAAGATGCGCTAGGACGCTGGGGCCGTTGGACTGTCTTGGAAAGCACCCACGTCCCTGGAGAGGGGGGAGTGTCCGCTGGGTTTCCGCTGTGCCTTTACCCACCGGCACGAGGTTTAAGGCACACTTGAAATGCCCTGCGTTTCTTCCCCGCCTTCTCTTGGATTGCTGATGGGAAGGAAAGGGTTACGGGAAGGTTAGTTAACCCGTGCACACCCTGTCCTTTCTCCCTTGACTCAAAGTCTTTGGTTTGGGTGCAATCCTAGAAGGTAGTTCTGAAACCGACCCACTGTGTTTGCTCATACTCTCTCCGGTGTTTTGGGATCAACAGCACATCCAAATAAACCAAGGGTTTTTGTTTTTAATGAATAGGACACAATAGTTGAATGAAACTCTTGCCCTCAAAGTATGGAGGCAGCCGCAGGGGCCCCAGGGTCACCAGACCTTTGTGCAAACCCGAGAAGCTTCCCAGTGTCCCTGCCCTTGCATTGCTTGCTCTAGACGGTGCCTCCTGCTGGGCTGGGAAAGGCCCTCCCTCCCCTGCAGGGACCCTCAGCCCCTGCCTTGGCCCTGGGTCACCGACAGCAC
>PVKM010033052.1:0-16136 GCA_004027735.1 Carollia perspicillata
CTCGGTAGCTTAAACAAATAGGGGTTTATTTTTCTCATGTGGCAAGAAGCCAGAAGGGAGGCAGCTGCTGATACTGGTTTAGCTGCTCGACTTTATCAAAGTTGGAGTCTGCGGTGCTCTCGGCCTTGCCTTCATATTTGCGATATGACAGTTGCAGCTGCAAATGTTCTGGGCAGGCAATGTGGGGAACAAGCAGCAACAGCTACGTCTATTTGTTTTTTAGGACATCACATCTTAAAAGACCATGTGTCCTTCCCTTCTTCCTCTGCCCTCTGGGGTCTTAGCTGGGACAAGGTTACTACTGGCTGTAAAGCAAGCTGGGAAAAGTTTTTAGGCTTCCTGGGAGTAGGAAGTTAGATATGGGTATGAAGTGGCTAATCTTTGGAGTTGGCCCTAACATTTCAATAGACCTTTTTTAAGGACTATCCTGAATTACAGAATTGTGTAACAGATAATTAAATAGCTTTCAAACTCATGATATAAAGCAACTGAGGCTAAACATATATTTCTCTTATAGACCTTTTATAACATTTATTTTGATCTTTTAAACATTTGGCCCTAAAATCTTAAAATATTAATTTCTATTGTCATGAAGAAATAATTGACTTTAAAAAAATTACTTTATTGTTGTTCAATTACAGTTGTCTGCATTTTCTCCCTACCAGTCCCCCCTAACCCCAGCCAAACCCACCTCCCTCCTTATTTCCACCCTCCCCCTTGGTTTTGTCCATGTGTCCTTTATAGTAGTTCCTGAAAACACTTCTCCACACAATAATTGACTTTTTAAGCAAGGGTAAGCTTTAATTCAGATCCTGTCCAAATGGCCTCAAATTCCAAAATGTTGGATTTCCATCTAGTGAGATTTTCCCATACACCAGTTGTCTGAACCATGTTTACTTCTGCATCTATTCTCACTTGGATGGGATTTACAGAGCAGAGCTCAAATAAAATTACTGTTCTTATGGAACGTTTGAAAAGTTAGCATTAACTATTTTTATGTCACATTTTTTGCTCTCTAGCATGAATTCTTGGAAATACAAAATGTGTTTGAGATGAAATTTTGCAGCCTAATTTCAAATAGGAAAATTAACACATATATGTGGTAGTTCTTCAAAAATTCAAACTGAAAACAAGACTAAAGGTTAAAATAAGTTGTAGAAAACAAGCAAATAATACTTTTTAAAAGGATCACTAATAATGAAGAGAAAAGAGAGAGTTAGAGAACATATCACATAACTGTTGGTGGTGGGTTCTCTTTGAGAGGCAGGTTATGGACCAAGGTGCTGAGTATTTATCACCCAAACTGAGACAGATTGAAAGTGAAAGGGACACAAATAATAATTATGCCGGAATGAGAGGCAAAAATCAGCACAGTTTCAGGAGAAGCAGGATGGGGAGTCAGTTGAATCAGACTGGGGTTTGAATCCAGACTTAAAATTATGGATTCATTTATCATGAGAAAATTTCATCATTTGTATCATGTTTTTCTGAAATATCTCATTGTGCCCAGCTTTGTATTATGTGTGTAATTTGAAAGATTCAATAAAGGTTTTAAAAATATGGACAATGTGAGACTTACACTTTAAAAATATTCAGGAACTAAAAGCCTTTTTTTTTTTTAAATCAGTGCTGTAGTTTTACATAGCTAACTGCTAGTTGATGGCAATTTTGGCATTTTCCTTTGTATCTTATTTTTAATTATTCATTCATTCTGAGTAATCCTTATTAAACCTACATTATGTAGCAGATGTTATATTACTTACTGTGTCCCTTAATCCTTATAATGGCTCTATGAAGTAAGTATTCTTAGTCCAATTAAAAAAAATTACCTCTCTGAGCATAGTGACTTGCTCAAAATCTCATGGCTAGTAAGTGGTAGAGCTTAGATTCAAATGAAAGTCCAGTGCTTTTCTGCTTATTATATGCCTATTTTGAATATTAATTAATATAGGTTATCTTTACTCTGTTAAGTTGTGCTGAAAATATGTGCTACATTCTCAAGTGTGTTTTTGATTACATTTTTCCCCATTTAAAAAATTAATTAAATAATTTTTATTGTATTCTGATTACATTTCTGATCAAAATAATTTCTATAAGAATGCACATCTAATTTTATAATGGTATCAGTGGGAAAACAAAGAGGCTGTATGGGATTTTGCTTTAATGTCAACTCCATGGAAGAAATGTTGGAATTATAAGCCTAGGATTTGAAAACGGAAAAAGTCAACAATGCCAAAGCAATACTGTTATCAACTTAAGATATTTGAATGTAGAAAAGCACCTTTACATCTCACAAGATTGCTGAGAACCTTGAGCTTTGCCACAATACAGTTCATTGTAAAGTAGATGAGGTATATAAGGCAAGAAACATCCCATACTACCAGAGGGGTTTAGTTCATTGTTCAAGTCCCAGAACTTACTGTGGTAAGTGACCTCACTTATAAAGAAAGCACAATATGAAACTTCATAATAAAGATCTTGTGTCTTTTTTACACATTTAGATATAAAATTTTAAAACAAATTCCAGGTCAATTTATCCAATACAAAATAAAGATGCCAGAAATAAATAGCAGCTGTTTAACCATGTACAACAACATTGCACAACTGTTCAGGACGGGAGGCACAGATGAATTATGCTGATAGGTTCTGAAGTGGCAACATTATTTGTGCCTTTTCTTCTAGCCATCAGTCTTGAGTTCTCCATTACCCACTCCTTTTAAATGATTCTACTGAAAAATGCAAAATAGCTCAATCCATTCATTTTCCTTAAGTTCCCTTAAAATAAAACACCAGAGCTGTAATTTGCTAATCATATCTCATCATTCACAACAATCACTGCATAGAGTTATGGTTGGTGAAATCACTGAGTGTCTGCGTGCCTGTTATTGTATGAAGACCCATTTGGCAATGGAAAAATGTGTTGATTAGGAGCAATTCATAGCATCACAGATTCCATACAGAAATGTAGGTCCTGGTAGCGATTTCTTTTTATCCTATAGCTGCTCTCAATTTTCTATGACAATAATGACGACTATTGACCTAGATGTTCAAAAGCAGTGAATTAATCCTTCCATTTGGGTGAAGGCCATAGGATCTGGGTAAAGAGAACACTCTTCCTTTTACACAAGTCAACATGGTGGCTCCAAATCCAATGGGAACTCCCTCTGTTGGTGATTTAGCAATGATCCATCTGACCAGTGTGACCAGTCCAGACCATGTGACTCTTGATACATGACTTATCTATCATATTGATGCTGTAGTTGAGTACTGCCAAGAACCCATTCACTTATTCAGAAGAATAAGTAATATTTGTAAGCCAAACCACTTTGCTGAATGTTTCAAAAACATAAAATATATTTTTCTTAATCTTCAATATTATAAAGAAGGAAGCTAAGGCTCAGAGAGGTTAAAGTCACTTGCTAAAGTCATACAACTAATGGATAGCTGAACTAAGTTTGATTTCAGGTCACTAGTGTCCAAGTTCATTGTTTTCTTCTTTAGATTATATTACTTCTCAACAGCTGGATATGCAAAAGAAAATCTTGTGGATGGATAGTAGGCTTAAAAGCAGTCAGCAGATGTAAACCTAAATTTAATTAGCAGGCATGAAGAAGTGTAAGGTCAATGATCCTTGGATCAACAAATAGGCTGTGTCATTCTAGAATTCCCATAAAAAGTGTGAGCTGTTGGTGGTAGCTTGTCCAAACCATTTCTTTCATGAGTTCATGTTTGGCCTTCCCCAACTATCTAACATCTCACTGGCACACTAAACCCCTTTGTCTCCATTATAGTGTGGGAGACTTGCTTTTTAAATAGAGATGTTTACAGAGCACCTATTTCACACCCTAACCTCACTGAGTAGACAACCTTAAGGCTGGCTAGCTCAGTCTCTGCTTTAGATCTTCAGTTCCTCCTTCCTTCTATGACTATCATCATATAGTAGCAGAAACTGTGGAAGTAATAAATGGAAACGTGGGCCTCTTTGACAGAGAAGTCCTTTCTCTAACATCTCTAGATGACATCAGATTATCTTTGATAGCACCCGAGTTTACATCTCATCTCGATCCCTTGCTAGCCAAGTAGCCTAGCCTGTTGGGAACTGCCCTGTCTGGTTTCAGAAGCTGTAACCCCCCACCCCCATGGCTAAGGCTGAGTGAGTGACCTTCAAACCATAAGCCACTAAGGAGACAAAGCTTATCTCCCTGGCAGGAGTGCCACTTCTGCTCTTTTTTCCATAACTGGCCTCCAATGCTTGATCAGTTAACCATACAGGTAAGATTCCCCCAAGAGGGGAACGACCTAAGACAGGCATGATCATGTGGAGGCCCCAGGGAAGGACTTGGAGGGCTATGGAGAAAGGGGGTGATGAACCCTCACCCCTTGGCTTTGACATAGCCTGAGTCCTCATTCTGTCTGTGAGAAGTTTCCTAATCTTTTGACTACCTTGCTTCCTCTACCTGACTTAAGCCTGAAACAATGACAGAGGGTGGTGCAGCCCTGTGCTGGAAAGGGCAGGTTCCCTGGGTGAACAGGCCTGAGAAAGAATACAAAAACTCCTGTGAAACCTGCTTTGTTAAGAATGCTTTTAATTAAATGATAAGGGTCCAAGCAGGAAATGAGTTTGTTTTTCAAACTTTTGTAGCCCTTTAGCTAATAGACCCTGACTCAGAATAGGCCCTAATAGTTCTTTGTATACTATCTATTGTTTGATCCTTACTGCCTGATAATGATTAATGAACTTTACCTGTATTCCTGCACTAATTGAACCCAATAAAAGCTTGTCCAGGCAAGGGTTGGCATACTCTCCCCTTGAGAGAGTTGCCAGGCCACTCTGAAGCACTGCCCCTTTGAGGGAGTAGCCATGTGGTCCCTTATCCTCCACAGGACTTGGTAGTCCATGTGAATTTATCTTGTATCTCATCCATAATGCCTCAGACACTGCGGGCTGGTCTCATTAGCCAGCTCATTTTATTTCTTTAAGCTTTGCTGAAAAATAGCCAGCCTTATGGGTGTCATGTGAATTGGGAAGGTATAGATGAGAGCAGTCTAGAAAGTATAAAATGCTCTATAGACTAAGATATTAGGTGCCTGCCTCCACCTTCTTATGGGGACAGTTTCCCTGTAGAAACTCACTCCACTCTGAGTTGCCTGAAATAAAGAAATATGAAGTAACATTAGGATATGAAACTATTTGAGAGATTTCAATTCCAGTGATAGTGAACATTCTTACCGTGGCAGAGTAGGGACTCTCTCTTCTCTGCTCACATGATAACTTTTATCTCTCTTCCTTGTAGAATTTACCCCACAGAATTGTGGGTGTCTGTTTACATGTCTGTTTTCTCTCCTCAAGAACAGGGAGCCAGCCTTAGTCATCTTTATATCCACAGTGCTTAAAATTTAACTTGGCACATAACAGGCACTCAATAATTGTTTAGTAATATAAGTAATATTTACTAAGCATTTACACTGTGCCATTGTTTTAAGTACCTTACAAACATTAATTTATCTACTGTTGAGAACGGTAACATTATATGTGTTATAGGGAGCTGGGATGAGGTTCAGAAATATTAAGTAAACTGTTGAGTCATATAGCTTATAAGTGACTGGCCTGTCTGGAATATGAACCAGTAATCCAGACTTGAGACAGCTCTTAACCTCTATATTCTCC
This sequence comes from Carollia perspicillata, assembly GCA_004027735.1. NCBI lineage: Eukaryota > Metazoa > Chordata > Mammalia > Chiroptera > Phyllostomidae > Carollia > Carollia perspicillata. The sequence goes on from PVKM010033052.1 coordinate 5,669, forward strand.
TGCTTTGATGACATTAATACTTATTCTCAAAGCTGGGAAAATAAAGGAAAATATAGCTAACAAAAATATTATTTTTTTATTATTTCCTTTAAAATATATTTTATTGATTATACTATTACAGTTGTCCCACTTTTTTTCTCCTCTTTATTCCCCTCCACCCTATACCCCACCTCCCACCAGCATTCCCCCACCTTAGTTCATGTCCATGGGTCATACATACAAGTTCTTTGGCTTCTCCATTTCCTATACTATTTTTAACCTCTCCCTGTCTATTTTGTACCTTCCACTTATGCTACTTATTCCCTGTACCCTTTCCCCATTTTTCCCTGCCCACTCCTCGCCAATAACCCTCCATGTAATCTCCATTTCTGTGATTCTATTCCTGTTCTAGTTGTTTGCTTAGTTTGTTTTTTAGATTTGGTTGTCGATAGTTCTGAGTTTGTTGTCATTTCACTGTCTGTATTTTTTATCTTCTTTTTGTTAGACAAGTCCCTTTAACATTTCATATAATAAGGGCTTGGTGATGATGAACTCCTTTAACTTGACCTTATCTGGGAAGCACTTTATCTGCCCTTCCATTCTAAATGAAAGCTTTGATGCATAGAGTCATCTTGGATGTAGGTCCTTGCCTTTCATGACTTGGAATACTTCTTTCCAGTCCTTTCTTGCCTGCAAAGTTTCTTTTGAGAAATCAGCTGAGAGTCTTATGGGAATTCCTTTGTAGGTAACTCTCTCCTTTTCTCTTGCTGCTTTTAAGATTTTCTCTTTATCTTTCATCTTGGGTAATGTAATTATGATGTGCCTTGGTGTGTGCTTCCTTGGGTCCAACTTCTTTGGGACTCCCTGAGCTTCCTGGACTTCCTGGAAGTCTATTTACTGGAAAGTTCTCCTTTATTATTTGTTCAAATAAGTTTTCAATTTCTTGCTCTTCCTCTTCTCCTTCTGGCACCCCTATGATTTGGATGTTGGAATGTTTAAAGTTGTTCCAGAGATTCCTAAGCCTCTCCTCATTTTTTTTTTTTTTTTGAATTCTTATTTCTTCATTCTGTTCTGGTTGAATGTTTATTTCTTCCTTCTGGTCCAAATCGTTGACATGAGTCCTGATTTCCTTCCTGCCATTTGTTGGTTCCCTGTGCATGTTCCATTATTTCACTTTTCATAGCTTTCACTTTTTCCTCCATTTTGTGACTGTACTCAACCATTTCTGTGAGCATCCTGATGACCAGTGTTTTGAACTGTGCATCTGATAGGTTGGCTATCTCTTTATCACTTAGTTCTATTTTTGGAGCTTTGATCTGTTCTTTCATTTGGGCCGTATTTTTTGTCTTAACGTGCCTGTTATGTATAAGGGGCAGAACCATGGGTATTCACCAGGCTGGGGCAAGGCAGATTGCTGGGTTGTGGCACTGTATGTGGGGGAGGGGTCAGAGAAGGAACAATGCCATTTGCTCATCTCTCTGCTAGGTTTCAGTCACTTCTGCTGCTACCCACAGGCAAATTGGGCCCTTCTGGTGCTGATTCCCATGTGGGTGGGTTTGTGTACATTCTAGGACCCTGTGGGTCTCTCCAATGAACTCTCTTGTGAGGCTGGGAGTTTCTCCTGGCACCTCAACCTCCACAGGTTTTTTCACTCAGAGATTTTGAGGTTTTATTTCTCTATGCTGGAACACTGGGTTTTGCAGTCTACCTCACTTCCCAGTTGTTCCTCCCACTTTTTCCTCACGAAAATGTGGGACCACTTGGTCCACAATCTGCCACCTTGCCAGCCTGGCCCTCCAGCTACTGTTTTGCCATGAGTACTCTCTGTCCTGGCTGCCCATCTCTGCTCCTCTGACCAGTGTGGATGAATGTTTCTTCTTTAAGTCCTTGGTGGTTGGACTTCCGTACTGTTCAATTTTCTGTATGTTCTGGTTATTTTTTGTTTTTAACTTTGTTGTTGTCCTTTTTTAGGTTGTTCAAGGTGGCAAAGTATATCTACCTATGCCTCTACCTTGGCTGGAAGGCTATTATTTCATATATAAACATAATTCTACCACCTAAACACAACTATACTTAAAAATTTTATTCATTCTGTGGATGATATTTTGTATACCTAAGTTTGTACTATAAATGAATTTATAGCTTTGTCTTTTACTTTTATCATATTCTAATAATTTTTAATGATAAAACTATCATTGCATTATTGGGTGGCGCATTATTTAGGCAAATATTCTCCCATAATTGGACACTGTATTTTCCTTCCTAATTTAGGTGATTTTCTAATTAACAGTTTTGTGCATAAATCTTCTGTGGATTATATTTTCGTGTGGGTCACAGAAGAGGATATTATTGAGATTTTTCATACACAATGCCAAATTGCTTGCTACAAAGACGGTACCAATTTATACCCTTACCAGAAGAATGTAAGCAGGCCTTTGACGCTGGAGAGTAGGTTTTGAAGGAGGAGAATGTGGAGACAATGGGAGTGTTCTGAGTAAGGAGGAGACAGAAAGCAGTGAGTTGCCCACTTCAAATTGTTAAGCAGGGCTGGCCTGTAACAAAACATACCTGCTCTTCATCCACTTAGCAGAAATGGAATGAAGCAAAAGCTGCCTGAAGAGAAAATGGAATTCTGTAGTCTTAGGCTGCAACCCCTTTGTCCTAGGATATGACAACTCCATTCTTACTAAGTAAGGCAAGTCATTAGGCCTTAGTTCTTCAGGAGGAGGACGATATTGTCCTAAATTTGACTGATGAATAATGAAACACATTTCAAAGGCAAAGCAGCTCAAAGAAAATATTCTTATAATTGTCTCTTTCTCTGTGTGTGCATGCACACATGTGTGAGTGTATCTGTGTGCGAGTGGGACGGTGGTAGGGTGGGGCAGGGGGTGTCATCTTAAGAACAGTTGCCAGTAGGAGAAATCGATGAATCAAAGGGTTGACTTTGTCATTTTTGTGGGTTTTCTGAGCATATTTTGTTAGGGTTGGCACACTCACTACAGTGAATTTAGAGCACCATGCTGAGGTCTTTTCATTAATACCTGGGAGGCTGTGTCTAGCCTATGGCACTTCAGTGGAGAAATTATAAATATATAATTCACCAAGTATCTAACTTCATATCTTGTAAAATCCCAGTTTTAATTATCTAAGAAAAGCATTTATTTTTCCACCTTCATCTTATGCTTCGAGTGGGCTTCTTGGCTTTTTCCATCTTTTTTCTCCCTCCCTTTTCTCTTTAACTCTCTAGCAATTATCTCTTGACTGCAAGGCACTCATATTTCCATTCAGGGGCTCCATTTTTGTTGTCTGTCTTCACAATATCTATATTCACTTGTTTTTATCTCTTGGCTTTTTTTTTAAATCCCAAAGAACAAGTGTGTTTGCTTACCTAGGTTAAAAGGAAGAAAATCACATCTATCAGTTTCAAAGCAGCAAACTTGGCAACAGTGGGAATGCCAGCCATAGAAGCTACAGATTATTTGCAGCAAAAAATTTCATCCTTTGACAAAAACAATAGGAATCCACTGGAGAAAATTGGAAGCATTTTCACTGGGCAAGTGAGAACTTTTCCTTTTGGCAAGGGGCATTATAATTAACACTTCAGAATCAGATATACCTAAATTGGAGGGCTGGCTCCACCTAATAGCTCATGAACTTGGCAATGATGTCTGAGTCTCAGTTGCTTCATCTGTGAAACGGGTATAATGATATTTATGCCGTGGGGTGGTTGGAAGGATTAAATAAGATAAATCACGTAGACCACTTGGCACAATGCCTGACCTATGTGCTCCATAAATGTTGACTGCAATTATTTTAATAATCATTCTTACCATCAGCATTGTTTGACTCAAAATTTCTCACTTGCTTTATCCTATAGAAAGAACTCTTTTTTTTCTTTCTAAACATAGCCTCTATTTTTCTGATAATTTTTTAAATCCCTGCCCAAGGATATGTTTATTGATTTCAGAGAGAGAGACATCACTGTGAGAGAGAAACATTGACTAGTTGCATCCTGTATGCACCCGAACCGAGGGTGGAACCTGCAGCCTAGGCTTGTGCTCTTCCCGAGAATTGAACCTGCAATCTTTTGGCATATGGGGCCACACTCCGGCCAACTAAGCCACCTGGCTAGGACTTTCTGATAATCTTAACAGATGTAAAGGAGGAAATATTTTTCCCAGTGGCCAGTTAATATTGTGTTAAGCATTACACATTTGTTGTTTTTCTCCTTTTGTACTTGTTTGGGAAACTGCTGTCTGTTTCCATGGATCACCCAATTGTGTTTGATTATGGAGTTATCTGATCCATAAATGGATACGGAAGAACATGAAGACACCAGAGAAAATATTTATGAAGAAGAAAGCATCTCAGACATACATATGTATCTAGCTTGTAATAGAATTGTTCAAAGCAATGCTTTTCACTGCCACCTGGATACATGGCAGAGAGATTGCTGATACATTTTCCCTCCCACATACACTCTCCTATGGTTCCTACTATAAAAACAATAACATGTTAACAATAACAATAAAGGCCTTCCTAAAGATCAGCACATTATAAGTTGTTGGGTATCAACAGCAAGTCTGTGAAATGTAATTTGAGGAATACATTTTTTCTTTTTGAAGATTTTATTTATTTTTAGAGAGAAAGAGGGAGAGAGGGAGAGAAACATCATGGTGTGGTTGACTCTCATGTGCCCCCTACCAGGGACCTGGCCTGCAACCCAGGCGTCTATATTGACTGGGAATCAAAATGATGATCATTTGGTTCACAGGCCGGCACTCAATCCATTGAGCCACACCAGCCAGGACTTGAGGCATATATTTTCAAAAAGACCAGCTCCGAATCTCAGCATGCTTGATTCAAATCGGCTGCTGTGGTCTAACGTGTCTCCTTGAGTTTTTTCTTTCATTGCTTGAATACACTTGTACAATTTTTTCTTTTTTCTTTTCTATCTCTGAAAGGAAAAAATGGAATCATGTAATGTAATTCCTCTTGGTACATTTGTCTTTAAACAAGGTATTCAATATTTCTTTTTCTCTTTCTCTTTTTTTATTGTTGTTCAAGTACAGTTGTCTCCATTTTCACCGCACCACAGCTCCCACCTCACCCATCCTCACCTCCCACCCTCAAACCTACCCCCTTTGGCTTTGTTCATGTGTCCTTTACATCTGTTCCTTGATGGACCTTCCCTGATTTTCCTCCATTATCCCTCTTCCCCCTCCCCTGTGGTTACTGTCAGTTTGTTCTTTATTTCAATGTCTCTGGTTATATTTTGCTTGCCTCTTTGTTTTGTTGATTAGGTTCCCTTATAGGTGAAATCATATGGTATTTGTCTTTCACTGCTTGGCTTATTTCACTTAGCATAGTACTCTCCAGTTCCATCCAAGCTGTCGCAAAGGGTAGGAGCTCCTTCTTTCTTTCTGTTGCATAGAATTCCATTGTGTAAATGTACCATAGTTTTTTGATCCATTCATTTACTAATGGGCACCTAGGTTGCTTCTAGCACTTGGCCATTATAAATTGTGCTGCTATGAACATAGGGGTGCATAGGTTCTTTTGAACTGGTGTTTCAGCAATCAGGGTATAATCCCAGCAGTGGAAATGCCAGGTCAAAAGGCAGATCCATTTTTAGTTTTCTGAGGAAATTTCATACTGTTTTCCACAGTGGCTACACCATTCCTTATTCCCATAAACAGTGTACTAGAGTTCCCTTTTCTCCACAACCTTGCTAGCACTTGTTGTTTGATGATTTGCTAATGATAGCCATTCTGACTGGTGTGAAGTGGTATCTCATCGTGGTTTTAATTGCTATCTCTCTGTTGGCTAATGATGCTGAGCATCCTTTCATATGTCTCTGGACCCTCTGCATGTCCTTGTTGGAGAAGTGTCTGTTATTCCTTTGCCCATTTTTTAATTGGGTTGTTTGTCTTCCTAGAATGGAGTCGTGTGAGTTCTCTATATATTTTGGAGATCAAACCCTTGTCTGAGGTATCATTTGCAAAAATATTTTCCCATATGGTTGGTTCCCTTTTCATTTTGCTGATGTTTCTCTTTAGCCATGCAGAAGCTTTTTATTTTGATGAAGTCCCATTTGTTTATTCTGTCCTTTATGTCCCTTGCCCTGGGGAACATATTGGTGAAAATACTGCTTTGTGGAATATCTGGGATTATCCTCCTTATGTTCTCCTCTAGGACTTTTATGGTGTCAGAACTTATATTTAAGTTTTTTATCCATCTTGAGTTTATTTTTGTATATGGTGTAAGTTGGTGGTCAAGTTTCAATTTTTTGCATATAGCTGTCCAGATCTCCCAACACCATTTGTTGAAGAGGCCATTTTTACTCCATTTTATGCTTCTGTCCCCTTGTCAAATATTAATCGAGCATAAATTTTTCTTTTTCTTTCCTCCCACAGTCAACTTCCCACTTGCACAAAGCATCAAATCTCTCAAAGGCTGGCTTCTCAACACTTAGCAAATCTTTCTATTCTGTAATTTTAGGGTGTAGGAAAATAAACAAGAAGTCTTTAAAGTTAGCAAGTAAATTTTCTGTGTATTTTTTTAATACTCCAGAATCAAGATCTTAATTCTTCATTCATCTGGGTCTTGACCATTTTAATAGATTGATAATCCATCTTCTTGGGCTTTTTCATCATGTGATGAACTGAGCAGAGGACAATAAACTAACCTGGTCAGAACACAGAGCCCCAGATTAAGTGTCTGTTCTTCACATGGGCAACTGGTCTTTCTGGCCTCTGCTATCCAAGCCCAGAAAATGCTGGTCAGGGGCAGGATTATGAGTGTGCCTGTCATAAAGTCATACCTCCCACCTTCCAAAAAGGATGACTGAAAGTGCTTGTCCTTAGGTAGTAGTGGAATGAATTCAATACGCAGTCTTTTACTGGGGTGGGGCAGAAATAACTGTAATTTTTATGAGTTTGTTTGCTGCTACATTTTGAATACTCGCAGTTGGGGGGTAGTCAGTGGATGGGGCACACAATTCATCTTGTGGATGAGATGACTTGTTGGGGCAATTTATGTGAAAAGAGAAGACATTGCACACTCAATATTCACACAGTATTATCCGTCAGGAGAGGCTGAAATGCTGTGCATGAAGAGAAAACAAGTTTGGAGGAATTAATAGTGCTCTTCAATGTGATGGTTAGATGTGGGCACTTTGAAGAGAGACTGCTGGGAATAGCAATACTATCTCACCTTTACCAGTTGATTACTATGTCTCAGCAACTGTTCTATGAGCTTCCTGTGTGTTGATTCATCGAATGCTCACAATCGTGGTAGGCATAATTGTGTGTTTGTGCGTGCATGTATGTTTATGAAGGTGAAAATCATAAATGTAAAATTCATAAAATAAAAATTAGTTATTTTAAAGTGAATAATTAGGTGACATTCAATACAACTCTTCCTTGACTTATGGTGGGGTTGTGTCCCAATAAATCCATTGTAAGTTAAAAATGCCATAAACTGAAAATGCATTTAATATACCTAACCTCCAGAACATCAGAGCTTAGCCTGCCTACCTTATGTGTACTCAGAAAATCTGCGTCAGCCTACAGCTGAGCAGAATCAGTCATCGAACACAACGACTATGCCGTGGAGAATCTCTTGTCGATGCATACGACTATGTGGCTGACTGCAAGCATCACAAGAAACTATCATACCACATGTCGCTTGCCTGAGAAAATATCCAAATTCAAAGTACAGTTTCTATTGAAAGTGCATCACTTTTACACCATGTAAAGTCAAAGAATCATAAGTCAAACTTTCGTAAGTTGGAGACAGTGTATATTCACAATACTGTGCAACCCACTACCTCTATCTCATTCCAGAATATCTTCATCACCTTGAAGGTAAACTCAGTGTCTACAGAAAACCACCGAGTTTGTGGTTTTCTAGGGCTTCTGTGACAAAGTACCATACACTGGGTGGCTTAAAACAACAGACATTTATTGTCTCATGGTTCCACAGGCTAGAGTTCTGAGGTCAGTGTCTGCAGCCCTGCAATCCTTTGGAGACTCTGAGTAGAATCCTTTCTTGCCTCTTCCAGCCTCTAGTATGTCCAGCAATCCTTATTGATCCTTGTCTTTCAGCTGATTCATTTCAATCTCTGCCTCTACTTTTCTATGGTGTTTTTCCTGTGTGTCTGGACACTGTCTTTCCTCTACCTACCTGCCTCTGTGCCCAAATTTTCCCTTTTTATAAGGACACCAGTCAGATACTAGATTAGGTATACCCTAACCACTTTGTTTTAACCCAATTACCTCTAAAAACCCTATTCCAAATAAGAACACATTTTGAGAGACTTAAGGTTAAGACTTCAACATATCTTTTTGGGAGAACACAACACAATTCAACCTATAACAATAATTAAGCAGTTCCTCTCATTCCTATCTCCCCTCACCTTTGGCATCCACCCACCTGCTTTCTGTCTCTATGGCTTTACTCACCCTGGACACTTCATCAAAATGAAATCATACAATATATGACCTTTGGTGTCTGGCTTCTTTCACATGGCATAATGTTTTGAGGCTCATCCACGTTGTCGCATGCATCAGTATTTATTTCTTTTTTATGAGTGAACAGTATACTTGTTTTTCAAATGAAGAAATGAGGCACATAAAGGTTAAACAATACATCCAAGATCATACAAACAGGAGATATTGGTTGTGGGAATAGAATCTAGGAGATGGCTTGAAAAGCCTGTGTGTCCCCAAGGAGTATTACCTCAGAGAGAAATGAGCACTAGAAAGAGCACAGGTCAGCAGCAAGGAGAGGAAGAGGGTGGGTGTGCACTCCAAGGGCCCCTTGAGAATGGCGCCTAGTATTCAATGTTAAGTTGTTTCTTATTTCATTCTGTGCTGTGCAGGCACCTTCTGTATTTCCCCCAAATGTTTAGTAAACTTTCCTCACTTTACTGTTTCATATTAAGTATGCTTTGTGGAAAAACGTGAAGGGCAGCATCCAGAATGGAGAGGGGAATTTGGAATAAAGGATGACCTGAAGAATGTAAGCTCTGGGCATTTTGCAGATTCACAGATATTTGACTAAGCTATTTCGTTGGAAAATCCTATGAGCTGTCGGATTTGGGGACAGGTCCACTTAGCTTTGTGTGATCAGCTTGATATCACCCAGAAGCTCTGATGTATCAAAATTCATTCTTTTGCCCTCACCACCCAAACACATCACAATGTCTTAACTCTGCCTTGGATGAGCGAGTACCAAAGTATTGTGTGCCAGAAGTGGTCTAAGAATTGTTCCTCTGCTAGGTCAGTTTCAGAACAGTCCCAAAACTTCAAAAATTGCAAGAGCCAACTTGCCAAGCCAAAGAGATGTGGTTCTCCACATGCAAATCAAAACTGGATTTTGTGGACTGGTGTGGGCTCCTTTCAGGAATGAAGGCAGTACAGTCATTTCTGGGGCTTCTTCAAACAACAGAAATTACTTCCCTGACAGTTCTGGAGGCTAGACAAGGTGTTGGTAAGATTGATTCCTTCTGGAGGACTCTCAAGGAGAGTCTGTTCCCATTGGACACAAGTGGTCAGGGACTATTAACCCGTGGTCTGAGTATTCAATGATGGGAGAACTATTCAATTTTTGCTGCCCCTGCTGGCACCTTGGGCTCTGAGAGGTACACCCAGCCTGTGTGAGATCCTGGAGCCACCAGGAAGGACATAGAGTCATCACAGAGGGAAGTATGAGATGCCTTGTGTTTGGTGGATGTGAATGCGTGCTAGAACAATCAGAGCAATCCATCTTCTATGGGATGCAGACAGAAAGGTCTGAATGCTCTTGCAGGTGCTACCTCAGTGGCTTGTCGTCTACTGCATACTCTAAGTCTATAACCTATGTTTTATCTCGTTATGTGATTGAAAGGGACCAAAGTTTCGCCACCCTAAAACTGCCTTTTGGGATATTGATTTTAAACTAGTTATTAAGAAACAAAAGACTCAGAACTGTTGGCTTTCTCCCTTTTCCTGCCTAAAGAGATTCAGATGGAGAAACCTGTTTCAGCAAGGGAACCTTAACATAATCACCTTAGCATTAGACAGAAGTCTCCAAATCTGTTGACTAGATTTCCCCAACTCCACCATCAACCCCATCCCATTGTTTCTGAATTGCCTACCAAAAATTTACCTACCTTGTGTGTTCTGTTCTTTCTCAATTACCTGCAAATCTCCCATTCTCACTTTTGAAATCTAACATTCTGCCCAACTTTTCTCCTTTGCTCAAAATTGTGTATATATATATACACACACCAAATTTTACTTCACTGTTTTGGGGAATTTTCATGCTTATGTAAATTCTTTGTGCTCATGTATTAAAATTTGATTTTCTCCTAATAATCTGTCTCTGCTAATTTGACTATTAGACCACCTAAAGGAACTTAGAAGGTGGGAGAAAAAGTAATATTTTTTAGCCCCACTTGGTGATACTGTTTTTTCCTTTCTTTTCTTTTTGTATCAAGCTT
>PVKM010033053.1:0-16141 GCA_004027735.1 Carollia perspicillata
ATGCTTGAACGGTAGTGGCATCTCTTTTGAGCTTTGTTGTAGGGTCGGCTCTCCAAGGTCACCAACATGAAGAAGGGGTTCAGACACAAGCCAGAAGGGAACATGGGCACTGTGTGGCCTTGTCAAATCTCACCTCTCTGCTGGGCAAGGGTGTCACCACTACAGGCGTCTCCCGGAGCGACACGGGGGGCGGGGAGAGAGAACCAGCAGACTCGCCGAGGGCCCCGGGTGCCGCTACCTCAGCGCAGAGACCCAGCAGCAGGCAGCGTCTGGGGATTTCTGAAAGGGACATGCCTCACCAGGAAGGTGATGGGGGGCTGCACAGACTCCCTTAGGGGATGGGCCGCACTGACCCCCGACTCTTCCTTCCTCTCTCAGGGGCGGCCCGAGCTGACGCCCACAGCTATCATGGCAGGGAGGCTCCTGGCCCAGAGGCTCTGCGGCCAGTCCTCAGACCTGATGGACTATGACAATGTGAGTGCTCACTGCCTTGCACAAGGCTAGGTTCAGCCTAGGGAGGGCTGCGGCTCGTCCTGGGGTGTGGGGGTATGTGTGTGTGCCTGTGTGTGTGCATGCACACACACCTGTACATGTGCCAGTGTGGGGGGGGATGTATGTATGTGTACTTCCCTGTGTATATTCATGCGGGCATGTGGTGTGTGCAGGTATGTGTGTATGTCTGCATTTTTGTGCATTTCTATGCATGTGTGCATGATATGGGTATGTATGTACACAGCTGCATATGCATGTGTGTAGGTGTGTACATCAGTATGGGGGGGCATGCTCATCAGTGTGTGTGTGCATGCCTGGGTGTGAGGTTTAGCTTTGTGGGTGGGGCTCAGGAATAAGTGAGTGAGTCTACCCACTGCCAGCCAGCACATCTGGGGACTTGGCCTGACTCAGAACCTGCCTTCCAGGTCCCCACAACTGTCTTCACCCCGCTGGAATATGGCTGTGTGGGGCTGTCGGAGGAGGAGGCCGTGGCTCGCCACGGAGAGGAGCATGTGGAGGTAAGTCAGCGCCCAAGGAGAAGGGGCTACCACGACATGACCTATGTGACGCTCCCACCTCCAGACACCCCTCCCTGACAGAGGCCCAGCAGGGGAGCAGCAGTGCTGGCTCCCTGCTTCCCAGGGCCTGCAGCTGGGCTGGGCGGGAGCCAGTGGGGCCCGTGGACCCAGAGCAATGGCTGTGATGCTGCGTTGTGGCTGACAGGAAGGGACTTGTGAGGCAGAAGTGTAAGAGGGGGTCCCAGAAACTAGGGTGTGGCCCACCTCCCAGGGCACTTCTCTCCCTAGACCTGGAAAGGCTTCTCCTGCACTCTGACCTCTGCTCCCTTTGTCCCCTATCCTCCTGCCTCAGTCTTGACCCGCCTCCCGGGTACCTGGGATTCCTGGGACTCCCCGACTCCCCCGTGGTTCCTGCAGTCTGTGACCCCTCATCCCACCAGCCCCATGTTAGCTTCTGCCTCTGCTCCTCTTCCCAGATCCTTCCAGTCCCCACAGGCCCCATGACAGCCCAGGGCAGGGGTTTCATCAGGCAAGACAAGGCTGCTTCGGGGTCTGCTCTGGCAGGCCTGCTGTGGCCTGGGGGTGGCCACAGAGCGCGCCCCGGGCAGCCTGGCAGGATGAGGGGAGGCTTTGGATGCTGGAAGCCTTCAGTGTGGCTTCCTCTAGCTGTTGCAGCAGCCTTCAGGCAGACCGGGGAGAAACCAGACCCCATGTGGCCACCACCGCAGGGCTTGGTACCCTTCGGGAATGAGTCGCTGGATGCCGGGGCCTGCCCCTTGCCCCAGCGCCCCAGTCCCCTCCATCAACGGGCCAGGCCTGACAGGCCGGCCTTTCCCTCAGCACTTTATTTGCTATTTTTGTTTGATTCATCACAAGTACACTGGGACATATGTTCCTGGCATTTTATAATGTTGTTTTATGTTTCACAATGTTGAATGGCCAAATACCCTTTGTTTGTTTTTTTTCCAATTCTGTCTTAGTTAGAACAATATTCTCTGAAGCTCCATTAATTAATAATGGCTGTGCAACACATGTGAGGGCCCTGCTCATTTTTTACTCAGCCGCAGCCCTGAACACACTGTCGATCCCTTCTCGGGTGCTGAAAGCCTTTGTCCGACAGCTCCAGTGTGGGCCGGGGGCCACCCCGCGCCAGCCCCCTCCTCCCTGCTCAAGTGAGGGCCCACCAAACACCAGGGTGCCTGAGGGAGGCCAGATGGCTACCCACTAGCCTCAGTCACCCTGATCACTCTGCCACGTCCACCCGATCTGCACTCCTGGCCGAGGCCCACATTTTGTGCAGGGCCTCGGTCTCAGGGATCAGTCACAGCGGGCAGTGCTGACCTGGCGCCTGCTCTGCTGCTGTGGTTCATGGGGGTCTCGGCCTGCATGGGACAGGTTCTGTCCTGCGGTGGGGCTCTGGCCATAGACAGCCTGTGCACGGGTCTCTGCTGTGTTCACACAGCCTGTCAGAGCTGGAAATGTCCAGGGGGGTTGATCAGCTGCAGCTGCTGATCCCAGGGATCGGTACCTTATCACCCAGGTTTATCATGCCTACTATAAACCACTGGAGTTCACGGTGGCTGAACGGGATGCATCCCAGTGTTACATAAAGGTGAGTGTCCTTGTAGGCCTGAGTCGGGGCATGCCAGGAGGTGAGGGGGAGGAAAAGAGTGCGCCCCAGGGCTGGGGGAGTCCCAAATACGGCCCCGGGGTCCTGCCTCCAGCCAGGTGACAGATGACCGTGTGGCTTTCAGATGGTGTGCCTGCGGGAGCCCCCGCAGCTGGTGCTGGGCCTGCACTTCCTTGGCCCCAACGCAGGTGAAGTTACTCAAGGATTTGCTCTGGGGATCAAGTAAGTCCCAAAGAATGTCGGCCATTACACGAGGCCCACTGGTGTCCCTCGGGCTCCTGGCAGCACTACGCCGGCACGTCTGCTGCGTAGAAGCTGCTTTCGTGTAGTGTCGTGTGTGTTCTTGGCAGACCCTCTCCTTAGACGGGGCAGGTTCAGCCAGACAAGAGGCACCTTCTTCTCCAGCCAAACCCTGTTAAGCCAGCCACACTGACTGTCTGTCTATGGCCAGGCCACCTGGGGGGCCCTGGGAAAGCCTCGCGACCCTGGTCAGTCTCCCATGGGGAGTCAGTCTCGGGGTCTTTTCTACTCAGAATGAGCAGAGTTGGGGTACTTGTTCCTGGGGCCCAGTGCCCAGGTGGTCATAAGCAAGGTCTCAGCCTCAAGTGTACTGTGGGAGCTGCACGCCCCCCTGCGTGGGCGTTCGTCTGCTGGAGCCCCGGCCATTGCCTGTGTCTAGGGCACAGGCTGTGCACTGTGGGGTGCAGGGCTTCCTGGAGCCTTTGCTGACAGAGGCTCTGGGTGTGAGTGGGTCGCCCAGGGCAGTGAGGAATTTGGGCAGCTGGGTGTGGGGCTGTCAGGGGCTGGAGGGTGGGATGAAGCAGAGGAGAGAGGCTGAAGTCACAGAGGAAGAAGTGTGTGCTGCCTGGATCCCCACATGTGGTTGGGGTGTGTGGAGGTGGGGGTCTGAGGGTCTAGTCCAGACATCCCTGGGGCACCCCTGCCTCCCACAAGGGCAGCACGGGCCCTCAGATAGGGGTACCCCATCCCAGGGCAGTGAGCCTCAGGCCCCACCACTGCCCCCCTAGCCCTTCACACACACATCAAGGTGATCACTAGGTTGTGGGGTCAGGTGCTCCCCGGAGGGGAAGGGGCACTGAGCCTGGGAAGAGAGGAGAGCAGGCAGGGCTGGACCCAGGGCTGGACTCACATCCTTGGAACATGTGTCTGTGGTCCTTAATCACGGATTCAGGTTCCACCCCGTTCCATCCAGAGTGACCACTGGAAGGAAGCCTGTGGGGCTGATACAAGGCTCTGCTGCATCTTGCCAGAGCCTGTTGCGGGAAGGGCCGTCCACCCTGGGCACAAAGAGAACAGCTAAGGTGACCCCGGGAACCTGGCCCACTGGGCTGCGTGTGCGTGCTGGCAGGCCGGGCTGCCCACGGCTCCAGCCCAGAGGATCTCCGGGGCCGCCGGGACAGGGAGAGCCACGGCTCCCACAAAGCCATCTCCATCCATACGCTGGCACGCTGGTGCTCTTGCCAGGACTGACGCTCAGCTTCTGGAATAAAGTCTGGAGAGACTCTTTCAAATGTGGCCACTTTTTAAAATAATGCAACTGCAAAGGGCTGATTTCTCTAACAGACACAGAACTCTTAGAAAGCGGCAGTAATAATTATAGGACAAATCCAACAGAAAGATAGAGAACATGAATAGGCAATTCAGCGGAAATGAAGATAAAAATAAGTAGAAAGCTGCTATGTCTCGATCAGAATTTTAAACTATAATTGAAACACCGAAAACCCTTTTGTTTGGTGAAGGTGATAGTTTTCCAGCGTCTGCACAGTGGAGCCGCTGAACGTCTGAGCAAGCTGGCGGAGTGATGAGAGGGATGTGTCTGGCACAGTCGGGAGGAAGGACTGGCCCCTCTGTCGTAGGGCCTTCTGTCCACATTTGAAATGAACGCACTAGTCGTTCCTGCTAGGGCCCTTCCCACCAGATAGGTCTTCCAGCACGCGTGTGCCGACGTAAGGGCAGTGCCCTGGGGGTGCCATACACAGTGTGCCAAGGAGAAAATGGCGCACCAGGGACGGCTGCTGCTGAGCGTGCAGGAGGCCCACGTGTGACAAGTACTGGGCGCCAAGCAGAAGAGCGGGCCAGGAGGGCGAGCTGGGCCAGTGCAGGCTGCGGTAAAGAAAAGTGGGCTCAGGCAGAGTGAGGAAGTGGGCCCCACAGAAGGACCAGCTGGAGCCCCCGCCCAAGTAGAGCTGTGTCTGGTGGGCCAGGAACAGCAGGAGGCCAGGCTGGAGCAAGTGAGGGATGGGTCAGGTGTGATGCAGGCTTGAGGTGGGGCTGCTTGGCCACTGCAGGCACCGGACGTTTTCTCGGAGGGAGATGGGGTGGGTCGAACAGGTGTTTCTGGCTGCTGGCTGGAGGAGAGAGGGTGGGAGCCAGGGCTGGGCGACAGTGAGAAGAGCAAGACTTCCAAGGCACCCCCCGTGTTCCACCTTCCCGAGGACAGGGTAACACGAACATGTCTCCCTGCACTGCCTGACTCCCCCTCCCGTCACCTGCGTGCAGGTGTGGGGCCTCCTACGCACAGGTGATGAGGACAGTGGGCATCCATCCCACTTGTGCCGAGGAGGTGGCCAAGCTGCGCATCACCAAGCGCTCGGGCCTGGACCCCACCGTGACTGGCTGCTGAGGGTAAGCCGCCATCCCTGCCAGGCCCGGGGCACACCGCACACCAGCATCCCCCACAGCCAGGCCCTTTGGAGGTTTGGATCCAGGTACGTGGGTGGGGTGGGCTCCGTGTCAGGATAGAGCAGTGACGGGAGGGGGGAGGGTGCCACTGTGAACTGCTCTTCAGGGGTGTGGCAGGCTGTACCTGCTGTGCCACCTCAGACAGGTGAGCCTTGGGCCCAGGCCATCGCAGCCAAAGAAACAAGGCTAGGATGGGAGTCTACAGAGGGCGCCCCCTTCCCTGGCCTGGCTGCCGCTGCTCCTACATGCTCCCTCATGCCCACCGCAGGTAGCCTGTCCCAGGCCGGATGGTGGGTGTGGATGGCGCCCCCCAGGCTGAGCTCAGCAGGCCACTGGGCGGGAGGAGAGGGCCTCTCTCCCCCCTGCCTTACTCCACGCAGAGCAGCGCCAGCTTGTTTCTCTCCTGCCCAGAAGGTGGAGATGCTGCCTTGCACACAGCTGCTGCTGCACAGCTGGTTCTGTTCGAGCTTCTCGAAGCCAGGCTGGGCCAGCGGCCGCCGGGAGCCTCTGGCTGTGTTGTTGATCCCAACCCTCTTCTGAGGAGGAAGGCATTAGCAAGACCCTTCCTGACCCCTGCCAGGGGGATGCCTGTGGTCAGGGTCTTTCATCGCTCAGCCTGAGCATCCTCCAGCCCCAGCATGAGGGGCAGAGTCGTGGCCAAGTGTCCCATGCACAGTGGGCTCGGGCCCCTCCTGGGCGCTCTGGGCACCCTCTCCACCGCAGTCCCCAGCCAGGACTGCCTTTGATACAGACAAAGGGCATCCTCAGGAAACTCTCATCTGAGTGTCACACCTAAAAAAGCTATTTGGTTAAGAGCCTGCCATAAATTTTTATCATCGCAAAATATTTTTCACAGTACGGTGCTCCCGGTGACTCATCGTCCTGAGGGGCAGTGCTCTTTGGGACTTGCTTCCTTTCTGCCCTGGGAGGCTCCCTGTGTGTGGCCACGCGAGATGTGGCCAGGCGTATGTGGGGGTGGTGTGGCCACCTCACGCTGACTCCCCGTCTTTGGCAGGACATTGGAGACCCTCACCCCTGCCTGGAGAGCCCCAGCCTGGAGAGCCCCCAAGGTGTCTGGTGTGGGGCAGTGTGTCTGGATGGACTGCCCCGTGTCCTGCAGGGATGGCCCCCGGGGTATCAGACCCCTCACTTGCACCATCCACCCCCTCCTGCCTGGGCCGGCCCCGTCCGGCCCCCAATGCCAGATGATGACGACCTGTGCAGAAACCCACCCGGTGGGCTGCCCACGTCAGAACCCCCTGGTGTTTCTGGACTGCAAATAAAGAGGGTGTTTTCCTGAAGCGTGTGCTGTGTGTAGTGTCCTCCATCAGCCCCCGGATCGCCCAGGCAGGGGTGAGGCCTGACCACCCACCCCATCAACGCCCCCATCACCTCCCATTATTATTTGGGAGCTGCTTCCATGTCGTTCTGCAATGGGAACTTGGGTAGCATCACTGCGTTCCCAGCATCAGTGCCTCAGAAGACCCCGACCCTTCCTTCCCAGCACAGACCTTGGGGAATCCCTCCCAGGACCTCTGTGTGCCTTACAGGAGCTCTGAGCTCCCTCTCGGTGCTCAGGAGGGATGGGGAGCCGCTGGCTTTGTTCCAGAGCATCCTGCCAGTGGTGTGACCCACAACAGCAGTGGGCAGGGGTTTTGGAAGCTTTCTGTCCCCTGAATGTCAGGCACCTCATGTTTTCACGGTGGCCTCCAAGTCAGTGTGTCTGCTGTGCTCAGGCTAATCCTGCACATTGAGGCTTGATGGGCCCAGAGAGCATCCGGCTGCACCGGCTGCACCTGTCAGTCACTGAAGAGAGATAGCGCTGACAACGATGGGCAGGGCCTGGCATTGTGCTGAGGCTTTAGTGGTGGTTAATCTCGTGTCTTTCTTAAGAAAACATCACTTAGTCTGCCGGCCCGGGAGCCCTGGATGGGACCCTGCTTGTCAGCAAACAAAGGAATGTCTTTGCACCTTAATGGGCCTAGGGGAGCCTCAGACTCTGTGTGTGAAGCGCGTGCAGGAGCTCTCAGACGCCCAATTAAGATGCCAAGTGCTGGGCTGGGCCGGGCCCTCTCGACAAGTGCAGTGCGAGATCAGCCGTGTCCCATTTAACGCACGGCTGGCGGCGCGCCCCATCCTGGATCCTGCTCTCCACTGGGAGGAGGTACGCCCCTGTCTTGGAGGCAAAGGCAAGGTCTGCAGAGGTCAGCTGACATTTGGGCTGCCCAGGCAGCAGCAAGAGGGGCCCCTTGTAGGCAGGGGCTTGCTGATACGGCCTCTGCCTCGGGACAAAAGAGGAACCTGAAATGGCCTGGTTGCTTTTTGTGATGATGGAAATGGTGCCACCTGGTTGGGAGCGCTCAGCACACACTGGGCACGGTGGGGTGCTGAGGGTCAGTTGTGCCCATCACTGGCAGCCAGAGTGCCGTCCACATGTGCCTCCCCTCGTAACCCCCAGTGGTTTTCTTTGCACACACCTTCCCCCAGCACGGACCTTGCTCCAGCACACCTGCTGTGTCCACAGCACTCACTTCTGTGCTGGGTCTGGTTTGTGCTATTGCCTAGCAGAGAACAAAGCATCCAAGGTGCTGGGAACCCCCAGCCACCCTGTCTGGCCCTGCCGGTGCTCATGACAGTTCTTGGGAGATGCTGCCTGAGTGGCCTTGAAGCCCTACAGCACCCATCCTGGAGACCCCATGCCCACTGGCTCCCCTGCATGGGGGCTCACAGCCTTCCAGTAAATGGTGGGCAGGGGCCTAGCCCAGTTCACAAGCCGGGGGTGCTCCAGGTGGAGGCTGCCACAAAGGGCCTGGCCTTGGTGACTGTCAGTACACAATTACCAGCTATGGGGCCTAGTAACCTGGACATCCCACATGTACCCACCGCTCCATGGGGCCTGGGGTCCCGATTCCAGGGACCCTGGCCAGGCAGGGTGTTCTGACAGTTGCTTCACTCAGAACAGGACCCGCTGTGCACATGAGTCTCCTGTCTAAATATGAGCGTGGGTGGCAGGACGGAGCCCGGGGCTGCAGTGTTCTCTCTCCTGTCTGGCTCCCAGCTTACTGCATGGACTGAGGCCCCTCTCTAGGCCCACCCATACCCTGTGCCCTCCTCCCAGGGACTGAGGGAGGGCCCAGAGCGCCACAGGCCAGGTGCTCTCCACCTGGCCTGAGGGCCGCCTTCCTGCCGCCCTTGCATGTTTTTATGGTGCAATGAAAATATGATTTTAATTCCTCAGATTGTTTTGTGTAACCTACAATTACCCCTGGTGACGTCCTGTACTCTGCTTATGGTTCAGATTGCGCAACGACATGGGAGGGAGAGGGGCCGCTGCTCAGGGGCCACACCATCCCCTCCCCCCTCCCCCTTGGCTCTGAAGCTGGGCA
Organism: Carollia perspicillata; assembly: GCA_004027735.1. Lineage (NCBI taxonomy): Eukaryota > Metazoa > Chordata > Mammalia > Chiroptera > Phyllostomidae > Carollia > Carollia perspicillata. The sequence goes on from PVKM010033053.1 coordinate 8,730, forward strand.
TGTCACCATCTGGCTGGCCGCCACTCCTCTTCCTTTCCCAGCCCCGGAAGGTCCGAGGTCCTAAGGGAGGCAGGCACACAGAGGAGGGACAACAAGCAGTCACTGAGGGCTAGACTGAGGACAAAATAGGCAAGGGCAGGGTGGTACTTGCCAGAAGAGGGGATCTAGGACTGACAGCTGGAGGTGCAGAGCGGGCACCAGCTCACAGGAGGTGGCCAAGATGCTCAGGCTGTGCTCTCCCTCCAAACCCTCTGCAGGCCACTGGTGTCTTCCCACAGCCTGCCGAGACCCCCAGCTTTTCTCGGAAATAGCGGGGAACACCCACCCCCATGCATGCTTCATCCATGCTTTAATGTGGTGGGGAGGCCTGGCTTAGGAAGTGACCACTGAGCTGGGCCAGGGGCCCTTGCAGGCAGAGATGTCCCAGGAGAAACAGGTCTAGGTTAGGTGGTTCCTATGGTTCAGGGTGTCTCTGTGTGTGGCTTCAGGTTTGGGCTTGCCCCTGAGGACCCGGGAGTGGTTTGTCCCACAGTGTCTCGGCCACACGCAGCAGCTTGGTGGCAGAGGCAGTGCCCTAGGGCCTGGCCCACTCCCCAGCCTGATGCAGGCCTGAGCCCCTCACTACTGCCCACTGCTGGGTGCAGAGCTGCTGGAGCTGCCACAGTGCAAGTGACCCAGGACCCTGTAAGAGGGGCACTCTGAGTCGGCCAGTTAGTATGCTCCTCAGGGCCTGTGCCATCTTGAGAGACCCATGGCTTCCAGGCCACATCACTGAGCCCTCTGGACCCTGTTCACACTCCAGGTGCCCGTGAGGGGGCTCCTTGCATGGTCTCACTCACGTCACTTACTGGAAGTGTACACATTGGTGTCAGGCTCTTATGAGTACAGCAGGGTCCAGGCGAGGGTGCTCAGAGGTGGGCCACCAGGAGCCACTCCTACCTCCCTGAGTTGCTCACAGCTGGCTAAGCCTCCCAGGTACCCTCCGGGAGCCACTTCTCCTCCCTCCCAACCCCAGGGGTCCCCACCAGGCAGAGGTGGGGCTGAGTGACTGCAAGAGTGATGCCCCAGGGAGGGGGCAGGGTACACAGGGGTTTAGACTGGTTTTACAGGTGCTGCTTCTTGTTCCACATGCACTTGATCATGGGATGGCCAGGGCCACGACCTTCAGACCTGGGTGTGATGCCCAGGACAAGGCAGCCCAGTGCCCTCCTCTGCAGACCTGCTCCGAGCAGGCCTGATCTGCTGCCTACTCTGCCCTGTCCCCACTCCTCCTCACCCCCACCTCCCCAGCTTCCATCAGTCTCTCAGATTTCTGGTGCTGCCACCGAGGGCTCCAGGAGCCCTGCACATCCTGGTCCCTGGCCAAGCACCTGTGCCTGCAAGGGCAGCAAAGAGGCCATGGAGTGGGCCCCATGGGGCCCAGCAAAGCATCTTAGAGCTGAGCTCACCTAATCCCAGCCCCAGCATGCTGTGGTGCTCGGGTTTCCCTAATCCCGAAACCCAAACCAGGGCCCAGCAGCCTTCCCAGCGCCACATGAAGGGGCAGCAAGAAGACCCGCACCATGTGCCTGTTGTGTTTGGAGCTGACCCCCACCAGGACGGGACAGGGAGGTGGGCACCCACAGGGTGAAGAGCCAACCCTGACGAGCCTGGCGAACTCAGGAAACAGCTGAGCCCTCGGCTGCCTGGCCGGTCCAGGCAGGAAATTCAAAGCTGGTGGCGACAGCAGAAATAACGGGCAAGGCAGGCCTACCTCAAGCCTGCTGGGGTCCCGGCCTCTAGGGTTTCATGGGACAGTGATCTGGCCATGAAATTAAGCTTTTTTTTCCCTAATAAAATCGGGATTTTTTTGGCTTATAACTGACGATCAAATAACACCAAGTGCTTGGGAATAAAGTAGAACCATAAACAAGAGACCGTGTGACCTCGTTATGTAACAGCTGGGGGTCAGGAGCCAGATGGGCCCAGCTCCCTCCCCTGACCACTGACCACTGACTCAGCCACACTTGGCAGAGGACTGGGCACCAGGCACGTGTATGTGAACAACCCAGCACAGGGCACCCCACAGGCTCCCCTTTTACGGTTCTGTTAGTGAGGCATGCAGGCCGTGTCTTGTGGGAAGTTAATGGTACCTCGTGGTCTTCAGCATCTTTGAAGAATTTTCACGCCCAAAATTTCCCCCAAGCAGATGTAATTAGCTCTTGAACCACCAGGGTCAAGATAGGAGACAGAATGTGAGGAGATCAAAGCAACACCTAAATGTATTAGGGAGTCCCCACTTGATGAACGAGAAAACCTGTGCTCAGACTCCCCAGAAGTCTCCGTGAGTCCCAGTGTTTTAGCCACACCGCCACCTTGTCCACCGTGGCCTCGGTGCCAGGGCTGTGGAAGAGGGTGGGTGGGAGGTGAGACCTCCAGAGCAGCTTCAATGGCTCATTGTTCGGCCCATGGTGGCTGGAATGGGGCTGGGCGATGATAGTAATGAAGCCCTAACAATTAACAAAGGTTGGGTTTCCATAGCTTGGGGAGTGTTTGATTTTCAAAGTCTTTGGGAGGGGAGAAGTTGTATAAATGGAGTATGTTGTTCACATCAGCTCACTCTTTGCAAGTCAGAGTTCCATCCAGCACCCTACGTCTCTCCAAAGGTGGGATACCTATCAGCTCCCCGGTGCCCGAGCACGTCAGGGCGGGAAGCTGCCCCAGGAGGCCCAGGCACAGCCTGAGTGAGTGTTGCCTTGACCAGCTCAGACAAGCTCTGACCCCCACCCCCACCCCCGACTGAGGGCTGCTGGGGGGCCTGATGCCTCAGTGAGTGGGGCCGCTCCTCCCCCTCCTGCGTGTCCTCCCTCCCACAGCACACGGCTGGCCCTCAGCCTGGGTCCATGCTGTTCCCCCAGCCCAGAGCGGTGGGCCCACCCTCTGCCTGTCTAACTCCCTCTTTAGTTAAGATTCAGTGCTGAGCGCCCCATCCAGGAAGCTTGCCTGACACCTGGCAAGGGGCCAGCTTAGGGCTTCCACGGAATCCTGGTTCTTTATTACCATCTTTTCCTCTTTTGTCCTGAAGGAGCCTCCTTCTCACATCTTTGTCCCCAGTACATGACTGGTGCTCAGAGAACGGCTGTCCAGTGAATGTTGGTGTGAAGTCTTTGTGCGACGTTTCCTATTCTGAAATGTCCATGGTGCCCTGCCCCACAAGATCTGAGAGCGTGTGCTCCACACACTGGAGTCCATGGAAAGGGGGTGTGGCTTAGGACCTGACCTGACTTCCTTCAGCTTCCCTCCCTGCAGTGCTGACGTGCCAGGACCACACCAGGAGGGCGCGACAGCAGATCTCTTCCAACATCTCACCAGGCTCGGAGTGTCCTGACCACAAAGGCAGGCACAGCTGGATGGAGGCTCGTGAGGCAAATGGGTGGAGGGGCTGGTCTGGGCACTGACGGAGCAGGTAGGAGAGAACTAACTTTTCCACAGATAGAAATGACCAGCTCCAGACAAAATAGAAAAGATAACTCTTTGAAAGCACTGAAGATCCCCCCAAAGCAGCCAGAAACCAGAGGGAATCCCACCACTGGAAGAAGAGAAATGCACTAAGATCCTTGTTTATACTGCTTTTACCCTGAGGACCCGCTTTAGGGCATGGCATAGGTGACGGCATGTGAGAAGCTGTAGTCCTATGGGCTCAAGGTGCCAGGGAACAGAGTTTGGGTCAGCCAGAGCATCTGGAAATGAAGGAGGAAATCCTTGAACCTGCATATAAACTCCCCTCAAGCCCTTGCTAGACTGCTGAACTGCACACGCATGACCAAGATTCAGGTGTGGAGGATGACAGCTGCACAGAGACCCAGCTCTCACCGACCACGGGGGAGGACAGGGCTTGGGCCGCAAGCCCTGCCACATCACAGGGGCTGTGCACGTACTGTGGGCTCTCCACTGGAACCACAGAAAGTCCGCACTGTAGAAGAAACTACGTCCTAGGACTAAAGGGTTTGCATTAGGACTAAAGGCAAAGGACTAAAGGCAAAACTGCAAGAGACCCACCCTAGCAAACATAAAAACCAATCGAACTCTTGAAATCCAAAGATTAGAGAAAACCTTGAAAGCAGTCAGAGAAATGAGAACACATTACATCTGTCTGCCTTCACATCAGGAAAAAAATGTAGATCAGAAGCAATGACACAAAATTTAGGTGCAGAAAAGAAAAGCCAACCTAGAAATGGACACACAGTAAAAATATTTTTCAGTGAGGGAGAAAGGAAAACATTTTGGGATAAATGACAGCCGAGGTAATTCCTCATCAGAAGGCTCTCACTGTAAGACCTGCGATGGGAAATTCTCCAGGCTGAAGAGAAATCATACACTGTTTGGACACTGAGGCTGATGACCAAAAGCAATGAAGAAAACCAGAAATGGTGAAAATGCAGGTAAATTTAAAAGACTATTTTTCCTCTCTCTTATTTTCTTTAAAAGCACCAATTAGTTGAAGAATTAGAACCATGTACAATGGGGTTTATGTGCATAAAGAACAGATGCCAACAGCAAAAAGATGGCTGCAAATGGAATCATACCGTTGCAGGGTTCTTACAGTCAGTGCGAGGTGGTACAATGTTGATTCTAAGTAGGTTACAGTAAACTAAATATGTGTGTTGTGACTCCTAGAGCAACCACTAAATATAACACAAAGAGGTGCAGCTAAAAGCCAATAGAGGAATTAAAATGAAATACTAAATGAATTGATATAACCAAAAAAGGAAATAAAAAGTAACAGAAAAGAAAAAAAGAGAAAGAAAGGAAGAGAGAAAGGGAGGGAGAGAGACAATAAAATGACCAATACTGCAGATGAAAGAGGTAACACTGTTACAGATCCTAATAGGCATTAAAAAGATAATAAAGCAACATTATGAACACACTTAGTTTGATACATTTAACAAGTTAGACATGGACACATTACTTTCACAAGAAGAAGTAGAGAATATCAATAACTTTGTATCTTTTAAAGGAATTACATTCTTTATTAAAAGTATCCCATAAAGAAAATTCCAGGCCCAGATGGCTTCACTGATGAATTTTGGCAAACATTTAAGGATGCAAATGTATAGACATATAGACAACATAATGCCAACCTACAGCAATTATTTCAGAATGTACAGGAGAAAAAAACACTTCCCAAGTCAGTTTATGAGGCCAGAATTACCCTGATATAAAACCAGACAAAGACATTACAGGAAAAGAAAATAACAAACCAGAATCCCTTAAGTATGTAGATCAAGGTCCTTAGCAAAATATGAGTACTTGAACCTAGCACTACATGCAAAGAATTCATTATGGCCAAGTGGGGTTTATCCCAGGAATGCAAGTGGTTTTCCATTCAACACCCAGTCCTTGTCTTTTGTCACCTTAACAGAATGAAAAAAAAATACTGTGATCATAGCAAAGATGGAGCAAAATCATTTGACCAAATCCAACATCCATTTATGAAAAAACAAAACTTCTGCAAACTAGGATTCAAAAGAAACTCCCTCCACCTGACAAAAAAGGCATCTATGAAAAGCACTGCCAGCTAACAGCAGACTTACAGTGAAAGATCAAACACTCCTCCTAAGAACAGGAAGAGGTCAAGGATGCCTACTCCCACCACATCCACTGAACTTGATTACTGAAAGTCCTGGCCATTGCAATAGGCCAATTAAAAAATCATGTATGTATGTATGCACACTCTCTACATAGATATACAAATGTCATATATATAAAAGAAAGAAGGACAATTGTCTTTATTTGTAGATGACATGGTTGTGTACATAGAAAATCCTAAGGAAACATAGATTTATAAACAACTACTAGAACTATTAAGTGACTTTGGCAAGAGCATAAGATAAAATGTCAATTCTATTTTTACACAGTAGCAAAGAACAATTGGAAAATAAAAATTTTAAAATACTGACTTCCGGCCAAGATGGAGGCATAGGTAGACACACTGTGCCTCCTCACACAACCAAAATAAGAACAACAATAATTTAGAAACCAAATAACAACCAGAACTGACAGAAAATTGAACTGTAAGGAAGTCAGACAACCAAGGAGATAAAATAGACACATTCATCCAGACTGGTAAGCGGGGCGGAGTCAGGCTGCCGGGACGAGGCAGGAAAAGCAGAGGCACCCAGTGTGAACAGCACCTCCAGCACCGAGGCGGCAGCTGGTGATTGTGAAGCGGGGCACAGCCCGCAAGGCGGTTGACAAGGTGGTCCTGCATTCGCGTGCAGATAACTGGGGAGCAAGACAGACTGTGCAACCCAGGGCCCCAGCGCTGGGAAATAAAGCCTGGAAATAAAACCAATTGAAAACACCTGTGGAGGTTGAGGCACAGGGAGTGACTCGCAGCCTCACAGAAGAGTTTGTTGGAGAGACCCATGGGGTCCTAGAACCTACACAAGCCCACCCACCTGGGAACCAGCACCAGAAGGGCCCAGTTTGCTTGGGGGAAGCGGTAGAGGGGACTGAAATACGAGAGAGAGCAGAACAAGCACCATTGATCCCTTTCTGACCCCACCCGCATGTGTAGCATCACAACCCAGCAACTGGGTTACCCTGCCCTAGTGAACACCTAAGGCTCTGCACCTCACCATAACAGGCACGATGAGACAAAAATAAAATGGCCCAAACAGAAGAATAGATCAAAGCTCCAGAGCTAATACAACTAAGCGACCAAGAGATAGCCACCCACCAGATGCACAGTTCAAAGCACTGGTGATCAGGAAGCTCACAGAATTGGTTGAATTTGGTCACAAATTAGATGAGAAAATGAAGGCTGCGCTATGTGAAATGAAGGAAAATGCACAGGGAACCAATAGTGATGGGAAGAAAACGGGGACTCAAATCAATGGAGTGGACCAGAAGGAAGAAACAAACAACCAAACAGAAAAGAATGAAGAAACAAGAATTCAAAAAAATGAGAGGCTTAGGAACCTCCAGGACATCTTTAAACGTTCCAACATCTGAATTATAGGGGTCCCGGAAGGGGAAGAGGAAGAGGAAGAGAAACAAGTGGAAAACTTATTTGAACGAATAATGAAGGAGAACTTCCCCAATCTGGCAAAGGAAATCGACTTCCAGGAGGTCCAGGAAGCTCAGAGAGTCCCAAAGAAGTTGGACCCAAGGAGGATCACACCAAGGCACATCATAATTACATTAGCCAAGATTAAAATGAAGGAGTAAAGGACTTCCGGCCAAGATGGAGGCGTAGGTGGAAGCACTGTGCCTCCTCTCACAACCAAGATTAAGGACAACAAATATTTATAAACAATAACACAACCAGAATACGGAAAATTGAAATGCCGAAGTCCTCGGACATTCAACCCAACCGGTAAGAGGGGCGGAGTCGGCAGGCGGCGGGGAGAGAAAGTAGCAGGAAAAAA
>PVKM010033054.1:0-16140 GCA_004027735.1 Carollia perspicillata
GGAATTTACCCTTCAGTGTTCACACAACATCGGATGCAAGTAGAAAATGGATGTAAAAATGAAGGTAATAGTCAACCCGCCCATGGCCGGGGTGAGGGGTGGAGTGGGGATGGGAGAACAGTTAGATCTAAAGACAGTTTACATACGGAACCACAGAAAGACTTCTTCCACGGACGCAACCCTGAGGCAAGACTGGAAACCAAGTTCTACCGCCTGTCATGGGTAACTCCTGCGACCCACGGGGTAACAACACAGTGCAGAGCCAGTCAAGGTGCCACAGTCCTCTCACACAGCCACCGTCACTCACATGCTCGGCGCACCAGGCCCCCAATCTATCACACAACGACTCCCAATAAGAGCACGTGATTTTTGTACAGAAACTGCAAGAACAGAACCCATCGCCCCCTGGTGCGCAATCACACAATCACAAAAGTGTGCAGCGGCGTCACACACAGACCTCCACACCTGAGCACGCACAGTGGCAGAGGCGCGCAGCCCCGCGGGTTCCTCGCACGTAGTCAGCCGCCCAGGGTCGTCCCGGGTCGCACGGGGGTCCCGGCAGGGTCCGCCCGCGCGCGTCGCGCTGGGCCTCGGGCCTTCTGGGAAATGTAGTTCAGCAAAGAACGCCACGGCGCAAAGCCTTTTGGGGCCGGTGGTTCGCGGAGTCGCAAAGAAAAGCCGGGTAGGTAGTCCAAGTCCGTTTACGTTTCCCCAGACGACTACTGAGGTTCAGCCCGCCGCGACCTCCACCCGCTCCGCACCGCTGGTGGTTCTGGGAGGCCACGTCGCGGTTCTCGTGTCCGGCGTCGGGGTTCCAGAGCTCGCGGTACCTGTAGGTGAGTAGGGCCTGACTTAGCGCGGGAGCCGGAGGTCAGGGGCGGACTTGGAGTGGACGGGCTGGGACGCGGGCGAGACCGGGAGGATGTCACTGGGGAGACTGTGTGTGTAACTGTGTAAGAGGCTGCCGGTGTGGCAGTGTGATTTTGCGTTTCACTCTGTGTATGTGATTGGGTGCGACTGTGACTGCACACTCTGGTGTAACGCTGGAGTGTGTGTGTGTCTGTGACTGTCTCTGCAGGTACAACTATGTGTTATTGGGTATGGGTTTGTCAGAGACTGTGGGTATGACATTGTGTGTGTGTGTGATTATGTTTCACCACTTGCCTCTGTAGATATAACTGTTCGAATGTGTGTGTCGGCAGGTCCATCTATCTCTGCAGGTATAATTTTGTGTACTTATGATAGAATGTGTGGTCTTGTGTGATACGTAACTGTGATTGTGTGCGACTGTCTCTTTGTTGGAGTAACTGTGTATCATCTTCTCTCACTTTGTGTTAATGTGTACGTGTGTGACATTATGGTTGTGATTGTGCGACCATGTATATATGTGTGATTGTGTGAGATTTTGTGTGTGTATATGTGACTTAGTGTGTGATTGTAAGGCACAGGAAGATTAAAATTGCTTGCCCAAGTGCACAGCATACAGTTAATAAGTGACAAAACTGGGATTTGAACCCATGCATTTTGGCCCTAGAGCCCTTGTTTTAATTACTAAAGTGAAAAATGGGGGCCCTGGATTCTGAGGGTTTTGGAAAGGATTGTCTGTGGTCTTGGACTAGGAACCTTTGGGACATGGGAACTAGATCTGGGTCTCTTTCTTCAGTCCCTTTGTGAATCACAAGAGCCAGTCGGAAGACGTTGTAGTGAGACCATCCTCAAACTAGCTGCCTCTAGGATAGAAAAGCCTAACCCAAAAGCTCAGTCTTCCCCTCTCTCCTTAGGGCATGGAATTAGAGATTTTAGCATTTTCCTTATTCTTCCATGTTTGGCGCCAAGAGAGGCTGATCTGTGGCTCTTTTTCTGATGTACTAAGTGAGCTAAATTTTTGGTTCTGACTTTCTCATTAATAAAGAAAAATAATTCTTTCGTTTCCTTTCCAAACGTGTGTGTAGAATCCAAGTGGAAACAAGGGTCGGACTTTTCTATGCCAGGAGTTGGCTCATGCAGTGTTGACAATAAGGGAAAAAGGTCCTAAGAGGTGGATTAACTTGCCCATGGTCATGTAGACAACGAGTGAAGGAGTGGAGAGTCTGAACTGGTTGGGTCTATACAGCACTAAGTCTTTAACATGACTTTCTTTCTGATGGTTCATCTCAAACTGGGAAAATATTACCCAAGGAATACACAGCTATTTGCAAACAGAAATTTCAAATACATTTATTTTATAGAGATCTGTAATGCTCTCAGATGCTCAGAAGACTTTGAGTCTTCTCTCGGGTTGCTAAGGCTTTTATGGACAATTTCAAGCTGCATTGCCCTAAAGAAATAACTTTGTTAGAACTGAGCCAGCTAGTGTAGAGTAGCCCAGAATTAGGGGTCGCGTAGCCTAAATTCTAGGTCAAACACAACGATTCTCGTTTTCTGTTTAGATAGAAATTTTAGGGAAGTCCCTCTGACATGGTGACAACTAAGCCCAGATAGGAATGAAGAAAGGCACTGAGCCAAGAAAGGGAAAAGAAAAGGCAACAGCCTTGAAAAAAGACTTCACACAGTTTGAGGAACTGTAGGGAAACCTGTGAGCCTACACTGGAGTGAGCAAGGGGGAGAAGGGTGTAGGTCAGGACTTCAGGGATTAAGATCAGCTTTGGCCTTTTCTCAGATCTTGGAAGTGGGTAGAGCTGAGACTGTGGGGACCATGAAAGTTCTAGCTTTTTAAGTCTCAGGTCAGCAGCAATGGGATGATCTGCCACTTTCTCTTCCTTAACTCTCTGTTCTCAGGACCTTGTTCTCCAAAAGAGAAAATTGAAGAAGGAAGGAAGAATGGCTGTTGGACTTTGTAAATCCGTGTCCCAGGTGGGCTGATTTTTTAAAAATGTTTGTTTCCAGAAATTTCACCCCTTTTCTTAGGACTCTGGACTACAGGGAGGGTCACAGATAGCCCTGGGAGCACTCTCTCCACTTTTCTTTCTCTACCATTTGTTCATACAATCCTTCCATAAAACATGTAGTATCTCTTTTACTCAGAGTTATGCACAGGTGTGTAATGAAACGCTCCTCATTTGATGGGTCATGGTCCGTTGTATTGGAGATGAATACAAGTGAAACAAAGGATAGAGTGTGATTGTTGAGTGTCTTATTAAACAGGGAGGTCAAGGATGCTCCTTCTGAGGAAGTGACATTTAAGCAAAGAAGTACCTCAGTGAAGGTAGGGAGTAAGTTTTGTGGAGAGCTAGGGAAAAGCTTTAAAATTAGAAGCAATAGCAAGTATGAAGTTCTTATGGTGGAAGTATGTTTGATCTGTACCCGGAATAGCAATGAGCCAGTATTGTGTGAGGCAGACGAGCACTGTGAGGTCAGAGGAGCATCTAGAGAACAAATTATGAAGGCCCTTGAAGGTCATGAGTAGGACTTTGAGTTTTGTTCTAAGGGTGAAGGAGGGTCGTTGGAGTATTTGCGATTTGTTTGATTTATGTTTTAAAAGGAAAAGAGGTAGCAGGGAAGTCAGGGTGGAAGCAGGGAGACTATTCAGGGTCTACTGCAATAGTCCGGTTGGAAGGTTATAGCTGCTTGGACCATAGTGGTGGCATTGGAGCTGGTGAGATTCTGGGCTCGGTTGTGAAATGTGAGAGGAAGAAAGCAATCATGGATGATTACAAAGATTTTTGATCTGGGAAATTGTATTAATGGTCATGACATTTATTGAGATTAAAATACTGGGTGGGGTAAGACAGGGATCAAGAATTGAGTTCTATATATATTAAGTCTGAGAGACCTGTTGGATATCCAAGAGGAATATGGATTATATATCTGAAATTAAGGACTGGAGATGTGTATTTGAGTCTCATTATGTATTTAAAGCCACAGGACAGCCCTGACCAGAATGGCTCAGTTGGTTGGGCATTGCCCCAGAAAGCGAAATGTTGCTGGTTCAATTCCTAGTCAGGGGCACATGCCTAGGTTGTGGGTTCGGTCCCCAGTCAGGGGGTGATCCTCGGTTGGGATGCATATGAGAGGGAACTGATCGATGTTTCTCTCTCATACTGTTGTTTCTCTCCCTCTCTTTCTCTCTCAATTCCCCTTTCTCTATAAAGAAATTTTTAAAAAATTTTAAGCAATAGGACAGGATGAGATTATTTTAAGTATAGGACTGTGGTGAATGTAGACAGGAAAGAGGGCCAAGGACTGAGTTTCGGGCATTCATCGTTTAGAGGCTGACAAGCAGAGGACGAACCAGCAAAAGAGATTGAGAAGGACCGATGCAGAAGGAGAGCCTGAAGCGTCAGGGTCCTGGAAGGGAAAAGTAGAAAATCTTCACGGAAGTGACGATCAACTGAGTTAAATCCTTCCAAGAGAGGTTGAAGAAGATGGAGACTGAGAGCTGGCCCTGGATTTGGTAACATGGAAGCTACAAATGCTCTTGAAAATTGGTGTACAGAGTGGTTGAGATGAAAGCATCACTGTAACAGATTTAAAAGAGAATAGAAGGCAAAACCAAGTAAGAATAGAGACAATGAGTCTGTGTTCTGTGCTGTCCAGTAATGTACCCAGTTGCCACAAATGACGACTCCAAAGTGATATGTGCTGTATATGTGCAAAACACATACCAGATTTTGAAGATTCCGTATGAAAAAGAATGTAAAGCATTAATAATTTTATATTGATTGCAGGTTCAAATAACATTTTCTGTATTTGGGGGCAAGTAAAAATGTTATTAAATTAGCTTTACTTATTATGTATACTTTTTAAAATTTTTATTTATTTATTTTTAGAGAGAGGGAAAGGAAAGGAGAAAGAGAGGAAGAGAAACATCAATGCATGGTTGCCTCTTGTGTGCCCCCCACTGGGGACCTGGCCTGCAACCCAGGCATGTGCCCTGGCTGGGAATTGAACTTATTATATATAGTTTTTAATGTAGCTGCTGAAAAAGTTTAAATAACATATATGGCTCACATCATATTCTGTTGGACATTACTGATATTAAAAACTCTTTGGGAATGTTTTGTTATTACAAAGAGAGAAATGGAACAGTAGCTAAAGCGAGATCATGGAAAGGAATTTGTCTATCTATTTATAGATGGAGGGTATTGCATCAGTTTATGTACTGATAGAAATAATCCAGTAGAGTGAGAAAATATCGGTAATGCAAGGGAGATATCCGATATCTCCATGACCTGTACTAGGAAGAGAGGAGACGATGTCCTTGTATGGACCAGTGGAGTGATTGGTATTTTTTAGGAAGCCTGCAGTTTTGTCTGTAGTAACAAAGGAAAGGCCAAATATATGAGTACAGATCCTGGTCAGTAAACACATATCAGGGGCTAGAGGATGAGGAAGTTCAAAGTGAGAACGGGAGGATGTGGTGGTAGTTCAAGAGATATTAGGTATGAAATAGTCATGGGGGGATGAGAGAGTGAATTTATGAGCAAGTGTGTTAGAGTTGCCTAGTGGTGCTTTTATGGGATCATCTCTGGTCATATCCTAGCAGTACACTGAATCAATATGTTTATCAGTCAGGGTTCTGGGAAGAAACTCAAAAGGGAGCTATTTACAAGTATATAGCAAAACTACAAAGAATAGTGCTATACCCTGGGGTAAAAGCAGAGTTCCCCTACTAAGTTTAGGCCTGAACCTGGAGAAAGAGGTGTCTGAGTGGGGAGGCCCCCTGATAGCCGCTGTGACTTTTGATTGAAGGATAGAGACCACCGTGGCTGGTGCTGCAAGGAGGGAGCCAGGGGAGTAACTGTTGTGCCTTGCTCAGCTCCCTCCCATGGTTTGCATATGGCTCAACCCAACTAAAAATGGGGTGGGAAAAGGGAGTCTCATGATATAATCAATACAGGTTAGCCGCCCACAACACACAAGTGTAGAGGAGCATGTGGAAGTTATACAACACTATGGAATGTGGTTTTTTTCTCCAGCCACATTTACTTGTATTTTTAATATGTAGAGTAACCATATTTGATATTTTATTATTTTTAATAAAAGTGAGACCGTTCTATGCAAAATGGAACTTGTAACTTTTAAGCATTGAATATTCTTCCTTCGATGGATATATCATAGAAATCTTCATCATTTATTCACTAAGTGGCAACTATTTCCTGAGTATTTACAATGTGACAGATTTTGTAATAGACACTGGATATACATGAGTTTATAAAACATATATCCTTCCCCTCATACAGCTTATATAGATTAGTAGTATAGCTTAAACTCTAATTTTTGGACATGTAAGTTTTTTTCTAGATTTTTTTATATTACCTTCCAGAAATCTCTTCATATATACTTCATTATTTCTTCAAATACTCTCCTGGAAGTTTCTCATGTATAGAGTCCAAATCGCAGACCATACCCTTTTGTTAAAGCCCAATCCCAGGCTTCTTTCACTGCTCTGAGGAAGATGATATCCCAGTTTGGGGAATACAAAAAATGCTTTCTATAAGAATGACTTGAGCCCTGGCTGGTGTAGCTCAGTGGATTGAGTGCAGGCCTTTGAACCAAACAAACGTGCTTCGATTCCCAGTCAGGGCACATGCCTGGGTTGCAGGTCGGTTCCCAGCAGGGGATGCACGAGAGGCAGCCATACATTGATATTTCTCTCCCTCTCTCCTTCCCTTCCCCTCTAAAGATAAATAAATAAAATAAAATAAAGATTTTATTAAAAAAAAAAGAATGACTTGATACTTAGTATATGTAACATAAACCTCTGCCTTTACTCATATACTTTCATGTCATAAAACTTATGATTCTATAAGCTAATTTTTGTTCTGTGTGTATGACCTTTGTCTTTCACAAAAATGTATATTTTCAAAAAGTAAGGCTGCTTTTGGTATTTCTTTTTCTCTTACATATTTGAAAAATCAAGGCATAACTTGTTCCCCAGTAATGATTTTCCTTATACCACTTAGATTTTTTTTTTTTTTAAATTTCAGGGGTTGGTAACCTTTAGGGATGTGGCTCTAGATTTTTCCCAAGAAGAGTGGGAATGGCTGGACCCATCTCAGAAGGATTTATACAGAGATGTCATGTTGGAGAACTACAGGAATTTGGTATTGCTTGGTAAGGATGCCCTCTCCAATAAATCAAAGTCTTCCCTCTGGGGTGTTTTTGCTTCCTCCATTGGGAATATCTAAGACATCTAAGTACTTAGCTGAATTTCTACTTCTGTTCCTAGGAAATGATTTGCAGTAGTTTTATAGAGTTATAAATCAGTAACTCTCTTTGCTATAGGATAACGGTTTGGAATAGCAGCAACAGTATGGCATGGGACTTTATTAAATTGTAAATTATGGGGTTCTACTCTCGACCTACCAAATCATAAACTCAGGATAGGCTCAGTAGTCTGGGCTTTAATGAGCTCTCCAAATGATTCTGATGCCCGTGGAAGTTTGAGAACCACTGTGACTCCTGATTAGTATGTCTGGGGTAGGGACTGAGAATATGTATTTCTGGCAGTTTCCAAGGTGATGGTTCTTCTGCTCTAGCACTTTGAGAACCATTGCTATGGAAGAAGTTTCATCTCTCTTATCGTCCATGCAAACATCTTTCCATTCTCTAGTCCTTCCTATAATGTCCTTTCTTGCCTGATGACCAGGAGATTGGGTGTGAAATTCTGGAACAGCAGTAGCATGGTCTGTCTTTCTCTCTTGCTCTCATTTTTTTTTCTGTAAACAGGACTGTCCATTTCCAAGCCCAACATGATCTCCTTATTGGAGCAAGGGAAAGAACCTTGGATGTTGAAGAGAGAGATGTCAGATGGTCCATATACAGGTGAGTAACAGGAAACTGGGAAGGGCGGGCTGTTGTAAGGTGCCAGCCCAAATGGTCACGAGCAGGCTACCCTGGCTCCCGAAGAAAACTGAAATCCTTGTAGCATTCTCTTCCTTAAAAATCTCACCTGCACCTTGGGTTTTTTCCTTCTTATTTCTATAAAGTTATACTTTCTATAATACTTCTACCTATAGCCTGAATTCCAGTCATTCCCAACTCTTCTTTCCCATTTATAGTCAGAACTGTATAAATTTATAAATTTATTTTTAGGGTTTTTATTTTTATTAAAGTTACTGTCAATGTTATATACACACAGCATTTAGAGTCAAGTGATTTTATAAGGCTTATTCCTTTAAAAAAAGGAGTCCCTTGCCCTGCTCCCTATTTTCCTTCTTCCTAGAGGAATCCACTTTTCTTTTGCAGTTTCCTTTGGTGTTCCTTTTGTGTCTCTAACACATATATTTCTGTTCCTATTTCATGATTTGTTTTTTAAAGTTTAAAACTTATCATATCTTCTCACCAGGATCATAAAAATTTAATACTTTTTGATCCTGAGTCCAACACATGAGTGCACATACATATCTCCCATCTCCCCATCTCAGTCTGTCCAAAATCATAGTTTTGACTTAATCACAGTCTACTATTTACATTATTATGGATTTTAAGTTCTAGTCATAGCAATGCTGGTGCATATAAAGATCACTTTTTCTGTATAACTTTTTAAACCATTTTTTAATTTTTCAATTATAGCTGACATACAGTATAATATTAGTTTCAGTGTACAGCCCAGTGATTAGACATTATATGACTTACTAGGTGATCATCCTGATAATTCTCATAACCATCTGACACCATACATAGTTATTAGAATATTACTGACTATATTCCCTATATAGTGCTTTACATCCCCACGACTGTTCTTTAACAACTAATTTGAATCCTCTCACCATTTTTACCTGTCCCCGAAACCCCTCCCATCTTCCAACCATCAAAATGTTCTCTGTGTGTATAAGTCTGCTTTTGTTCCGTTTGTTCATTTATCTTGTTGTTTTTAGATTCAGTTGTTGATAAATACATATTTATTGCTATTTTATTGTTCATATTTCTTTTCTTCTTCTTCTTAAAGAAGACCTTCTAACATTTCATATAATACTGGTTCGGTGATGATGAACTCCTTTAGCTTTTTCTTGTCTGGGAAGATTCTAAATGATAACTTTGCTAGGAGAGTCATCTTGGTTATGAGTTCTTTTCATCATTTTGAATATTTCTTGCCAATCCCTTCTGGCATGCAAAATTTCTGTTGAGAAATCAGCTGACAGTCTTTTGGGTGCTCCCTTGTAGGTAACTATCTGTGTTTTCTTCTTGATGCTTTTAATATTCTCTCTTTGTCTATAACCTTTGGAATTTTATTTATGATGTGCCTTGTTTTGGGCCTCTTTGAGTTATCTTGTTTGGTACTCTGCACTTTCTGGACTTGTATGTCTATTTCTTTCACCAGGTTAGGGAAGTTTTCTGTCACTATTTTTTCAAATAGGTTTTCAATTTCTTTTGTTTTTTTAAATATATTTTATTGATTATGCTATTACAGTTGTCCCATTTCCCCCTTCACTCCCCTCTGCCCTGCACACCTCCTCCCACCTACATCCCCTCACTCCCCGCCACTTTACTTCATGTCCATGGGTCGTATAATAATTTCTTTGACTTCTACATTTCCTATACTATTCTTACCCTGCCCCTTTCTATTTTCTACCTACCATCTATGCTACTTATTCTCTGTACCTTTTCACCCTCTCTCCTCCCACTCCCCTGTTGATAACACTCCATGTGATCTCCATTTCTGTGGTTATGTTCTTATTGTAGTTGTTTGCTTAGTTTGCTTTTGTTTTTGTTTTAGGTGTGGTTGTTAATGATTGTGAGTTTGCTGTCATTTTACTGTTCGTATTTTTTATCATCTTTTTCTTAGATAAATCCCTTTAACATTTCATATAATAAGGGCTTGGTGATGAGGAACTCCTTTAACTTGACCTTATCTGGGAAGCACTTTATCTGCCCTTCCATTCTAAATGATAGCTTTGCTGGATAGAGTAATCTTGGATGTAGGTCCTTGCCTTTCATGACTTTGAATACTTCTTTCCAGTCCCTTCTTGCCTGCAATTTTTCTTTTGAGAAATCAGTTGATAGTCTTCTGAGTACTCTTTTGTAGGTAACTGTCTCCTTTCCTCTTGCTGCTTTTAAGATTCTCTCTTTATCTTTAATCTTGGGTAACTTAACAATGATGTGCCTTGGTGTGATCCTCTTTGGGTCCAATTTCTTTGAGACTCTCTGGGCTTCCTGAACTTCCTGGAAGTCTATTTCCTTTGCCAAATTGGGGGAGCTTTCCTTCATTTCCTTTCAGCATTTCTGCCCTTCTTACCTGTCTCTGTGGGGCTTCTTCTGTAAATCCTTGGCTATAGTACTTATATTCAGCTAGCCTTCAGTTGGTTATCCAGTTTGATTGACCTAAAATTTAGTTGTAAATCTGATTTGGCACTGGGAGGAAGTGAGTGTAGCTCCCACCGTGGCCATCTTCAGTCACCCTACTTTATACATTTTTTAACTGCTTGGATATTTTATTATGAATATAATCTCTATTTAAAAGAAAAATGTTATACAGCAGCCCTAATGCTAGTCCTCAGCTGTAGCTCCCATATACATTCAGACTGATATAGAAATACTTCCGTGTGTTTTTCTCATGATAGTCCCTTCAAGCAGCTGTGGTCGGAATGGAGGTTGTTCATGCTCCTCTTTGCTGTGTTCTCTGCATCCCCTAACTGTTTTTATGCTTCAGGTATGTGTTTCTCTTGACATTTCCCCACAATAATAGAGAATTTTACATATCACCTTATTTTTTCACAGGGATTTTGATGGAAGGAAGGTATAAAATGCGATTTAGTTCATACTATTGGTCCTAGAAACATTTTTCTTTTTGTATGTTATTGATCATTTTGCCATATATCCTTTAAAATAATCATATAAGTTCAGAAATAAAATCTTTATGGAGTTCTGATTGAAATTGATTTAATATAAATTAATTTGTGGTAAATAAGCATGTATACATACTTTTCATTTGGTGCAGCTATATATTTTTATTTAAATCTTCTTTCAAGTAATTTTATAGGACCTTTTAAATATACTTACTTCTCCCTTCCAGTTACTATATTCCAATTGTAATCATCATTCTTTGCCTTCACTTCAAATTTTTTTCCATTGCCTTACCACTTGCAGTCTGGCTTCTGCCCCTCTAGCTTCATTAGATTCAGGTGCCTGTCTTCATTTTCATATTCCCCATCTTAATGAGATATATAAAATAATTCTGACCACAATTCTTGTCCTCTGTCCAAATCTGTGTCCTCTTTCTCTCTCCCTTTAACTAGATCCTGTTCCTATTTTTCTCTCTTTTCTTCATTTAACCCTAAGATCTTTGTCATATTAATCTGGATCTCTATCCGATGCTTCCTAATAGAACATTCTTGGGTGATAGAAATGACCTGTATCTGTGCCTTCCAATAAAATAGCCATGTTTTACTACTGAGCACTTAAAATATGGCTAGGTATGACTGAGAAACTAAATTTTTAAACTCCTGGGAATCTATCTGAAGAAACCGGAAACACTGATTTGAAGAATATATGCACTTCTATGTTCATTGAAGCATTATTTACAATAGCTTTTGGAAACAGCCCAAGTGTTCATCAGTAGATGAGTGGATAAAAAAGCTATGGTACATTTTACACAATGGAATACTGCTCAGCCTTAAAAAAAGAAGAAAATTTTACTCTTTGTGACAACATGTATGGACCTGGAGAACATTATGCTTAGTGAAATAGGCGGTCAGAGAAAGACAAGTACCATATGATTCCACACATATGTGGAATCTAATAAACAAACTGAATTAAGAAGCAAAACGGAGACAGACTCAGCAAGCAGGCTGACAGCTTTGATGGGGAAGGTTGGGAGGGTGGAGGGATTGAGCAAAAAAGAAAAAAAGAAAGAACTCCTGGACAGTATGGTGATTGTGGGAGGAGGGGAACTGGGTGGCGGTAGAGGAGGCCATAGGGGAGATAAATGGTAACAGAAAAAATACAATAAAATAAAAAAATTTTAAGAACAAACTACTAATACACACACCAAAAAGTTTTTAACTTAATTAATTAAATTGCCATATGTGGTTAGTGGCTGCCTTATTGAACAGCATACTTCTATACAGTCTTTTACAGAAGGAGACCCAATCTGTAGTTAGTCAGGTTATTCATTGGAACGTATTTTGAGCATTAGCAGAAAACTCCCTCCTTCTTAAGATTTCCCCATAAGGTACAAGTCTTAGTCGTTTGTTTTTTTTTAAAGAAAAAAGTCACAGATGTATATACAGCATAAGGAAAACTGTCAATATTATTGTAATAACATTTTCTTGTGACCGGTGATTACTGGACTTAATCTGGTAATCACATCATAAGGAATATAAATATCAAATCACTATATTATACACCTGAAACTGATACAGTATTTTATGTGAACTATACTTTAATTAAAAAAAGATTTCCCCTTAGGTCTTATCCTTTTTTTCTCAGACTTCCCACTAGATTCTCCTGGGTTTCAGACCGGGTCCACAGTTCTTTTCCTCTTCCGACATCACACAGACGCCTACTTACTGTGTAGTTCTGATCGGATTTCAAATTTGATCCTACTTTGACTTATCACTTCTGTTTACAGACCACATTCAGTTGGAAATTACAAACCTAACATATTTCCTGGATACATTTTAACCTCAAAGAGTTTACCTCTCCTATTCTTGGCCTGGCCACTTGACCATCAACCTATTTAAACTCCTTTGATGTAATAGATATCACACGAGCCTCAAAATCAGATGTAATAATATCTAAGCCTACTTAGTGGTGCAGGTATAAGAATTACTTAATGAGTATATACATTAATCTGTTTCATTATGATAAACATTACCAGATATGTATAATGAGCCAGACACTGCTAGATATGGTATATACAGGGTGGAGCAAAAGTAGGCTTACAGTTGTGGGTACATGAAACACAAAACTTATTCTTGTATTATGATTTATTTATTATTATATTATTTTCCATGTGAACAACTGTAAACCTACTTTTGCCCAACCCCGTATTATGCCTGATTTTTATGCCATACTTAAACTGTCATGATTTTACCTACGAAGACACTGAGGCTCAAGAGGTAGATTGATCAGTTTGGTAAAGGCAGAATACCTAGCTAGGTAGATGCAGAGTTTGGATTCAAACTCACCTTTGTCTGACCCCAAATCCTGTGTCGTTTCCACTCTGCCACACAGGTGCCCATTTAGCTCTCTTCCATGTTGCCTGAATCCGTGATTTCCCTTTTCCCTTCAGTCAGTTACTGATAACAATGAACTGTCTTTTTTCTTTTGCTGGGCGCCGTCATGAAACCACTGACTTCTAAGTATTTCTCTGTTTCAATCATAGTGAATGTGTTTTCCACATGGACAATATGTATTTCCTGTTTTATACTTTCCCCTGGAAATACCTCATACAGAGTTCTTCTTGCTACAGTGTTTACAGTGTTTATCTGCCTACCTAACTCTGTAATATTCTTTTTTTTTTTTTAAGAGAGTGTTTGGAGCTCCAGGCACTTCAGAATCCCCCATATCAGAAATGTCTGTAATCTCCTCCCATCAGGCTTCTTTTACTTACCATTGAGTTATGTACTGAATTTAAAGCTACAGTTTTCCTGGAGTAGGGAAGATTTATTCTTGGTAAGAGGGAATATAGTGGTCCTGAGTGATAGAGGAGAAGAGGTTGAGGAGAGTGAGTGAGGAAACAGAAGTAGTTGCTCTTCTGTAGAAAGATCAACATTGTGGGTCTGACAGGGGATAAGTGAGCAAATCCCTTCCAGGCTTGGCTTGAGATAGGGGTCCAAGTAGGAAAATATCCATGGCTGTACACAGGAGGAACTGTGGCGCTGTGGGCTTTCTTCGAAGTAGAGAATATATTAGAAGAACAATACAGATGGATACTATGTTGTTTACTTTTCAGTTTTATACTGACCTAGTGTATTTGCAGATTTATTTTCCATAGATTGGAAACAGTTATGGAAAAGAATAATTAACCCCAAAAGCTAATACGTACAGTTCTAAAATGATCACTAAGCACGTCAAAGTGTGAAAATGACTCCATCGCTGAAATAATTGCTTGTATTTTGGAACCCTTATCGAAGCCTTGAAAGTCAAGCTCACATTCTTCAGGACTTATTCCTTAATTAAAGTAGAGAGTTTTGATCTCTGTTTTTCTGACATTTATTCTACTCCTAATTATTATCTTATTATCTAATTCTTTTATGTGCCATATTGAATTTTTTTGCACAGAATTGTTCTCTTTCTCATTAGAGTTTTAAAAAGGGAAGAGGACCTATGTCTCAGACTTTTTTCTCTTCTACAAGGTACTCTAGTGGTAGATTCCATATAGTTGAATATATTATCTAATTATTATAATGTGACAGGAAAAGAACTTTCTTGTTTTTCTCTTTTTGAGATTATCTCATGAACAATAGTTTTCTTTCTATTTTATCTCAACCCATATCCCCTCCTGAAAGTATCAAGTATGTACTGAGATGTCATATTTTTCTCAATGATGAGAAATGCTGACCTCCAGATTCCTACTAGACACTGAGAAAAAAAATTTTCCCCTTGGGTCCCATAAAATTTTAAAATTGTTGAGCATTCTGTTGGCATTCATAGATTCTACAAAATGCTGCCATTGTCCTAGGCACTGGATGCAGCAGTAGGAAAAAAAAGGAGCAAACAATCCCTGCCCTTGTGGAGCTTTTCACCCTACGAATAGCACTGGATAGTACAGGATGGACTGGAAACTTTAAGGACTAGACACAGGAAAACTGTCATTGTGATCCCATCAATTATCTCCAATTCTTTATCTTTTTGGTATTTGGCTTTGTCTACATCTCGATGCCCTACATTTAACCTGTTACCTCAGTCACCTCTTCCTTATCACCAACACATACCTTCCTCTAGCCACTCTTTTTATTCTTTGTATTTTGTTCATGTTGCACAATATAACTTGAGAGATGTCAGAATGATGTACTTTCTTTCCTCATTCCTTCCATTAAATTCTTCAGTTTCTTCTATGGTAGTTTTCTTTCTCCTTGAAAGGAAAAAAAAAAGGATACATTTGATTTCTTGATATTTTTCAGACTGGGAGTCTTGGTATGAAATCAAGGAATTATCTCCAATATGGTACATTGATGAAGAGGAAATATCCCAGAGCATAGTAATGGGAAGACTTACAAATCATGATTTCGAATGCTCCAGTTTCAGAGAAACTTGGAAATATGAGGATGAATTTGAGCGGTGTCATGGAAATCAGGAGAGGCATTTCAGGCAAGTGGCAAGTCTTACGGAAATACATGCTGTGAAAACAGACGGTGAATACAGTAATCCTGACAGAAATGTTCTCTTGAAGTCAGTACTTCTAACACAACAGGCAGTTTCTACGTTACAGCAGCTACATAAATTTGATATTTATGATAAAATGTTCCTCCCAAATTCAGTCCTAATTGAACATAAAAGACAACACGCTCAGAAGGAATCTTTGATAGGTAATGAATGGAAAGAATTCAAACAGAGTACATACTTTAGTAAAGATATAGGAATTCCTCCTGGGCAGAAACCTTATCAAAGTAACGATTTTTCAAATCTCTTAAGTTTCCACTCATTACTTGCTCAACATCAAACAACTCATTTTGGAAAATTACCTGATGATTGTGGTGATGCCATTGGTTGTTACTCACTATTTACTCAACCTCAGAGAATTTACAGTGGAGGGAAACCATACGCGTGCAATGACCGCGGAAAAGCCTTTAGCCATGACTTCTTCCTCAGGGAACATCAGAGAACTCATATTGGAGAGAAACCATATGAATGTAAGGAATGCAACAAAGCCTTCAGACAGAGCGCACACCTTGCTCAACATCAGAGAATCCACACTGGAGAAAAACCCTTCGCATGCAATGAATGTGGGAAGGCCTTTAGCCGTTATGCCTTCCTTGTTGAACATCAGAGAATTCACACAGGAGAGAAACCATATGAATGTAAGGAATGTAATAAAGCCTTCAGACAGAGCGCACACCTTAGTCAACATCAGAGAATCCACACTGGAGAGAAACCCTATCAATGTAATCAATGTGGAAAAGCCTTCAGCAGACGCATAGCCCTTACTCTGCATCAAAGAATTCACTCAGGAGAGAAACCCTTTAAATGTAACGAATGTGGGAAGACCTTTGGCTATCGCTCACACCTTAATCAACATCAGAGAATTCATAC
>PVKM010033055.1:0-16105 GCA_004027735.1 Carollia perspicillata
CTCTTGGCACCGACCCCTGGGGAGTACAGGAAACAAGGACCTTAGGCCCAGTGTCTGGTGAATGCAGGGGTCTTTATCAAGTCTGCAAAGAAGAGTTAGAAGGCTGGAAGCTCCAGGGACAATTTTGATTTTGAACTACCCAATCGAGTATGCCCTCCCTCGATTATCTGCTGGATCAGGAAAAAATACACTCGTGTTGTTTTGCTTTGAATATTCGAGCTGCCGTACTCAGATATAAATCACTAGGCAGTTCATGATGCGCATCTTGAAACCATGCCTGTACCTGTCAAATGAAAAGAAAATCAGACCACAGCGCATCGCGAAGGTTAAGGACAAAAATGCTGGTCTCAGGAATGCGGGGGGGAGTTTGGAGAGCTGAGGCACAGCTACACTGCTCCTTCTGGTCATCTTATTAATCCAGACAGACGGTCATCCAACTCTTCTGAATATGGAGAGAAATATTTGTGTCGAGTCTGGTGCTCATTGCTGTTGTAGGCTGTGTGCGTCGCCATTTTTCCCTTCATGGTCATCCTCTGCTTGTTCCTTTCGCACGGAACCCTGAAACTTTACTGGGTTTACAGCTGCCAGGGAAAATAAGGATATATTTTTAGCCTCCCATTAAGCTGTGTGTGGCCACGTGACCAACTCCTGGCCAATGAAGTAAGAGGAGAGGTGAGAAAATGCAGTTCTCGAGAGGGTTTTTTTTAGGCAGAGACGGAGGAGCCGGGGCGGGGCGTCGTGCCCTTTCTGGCTCTGTTTTCCACCCTCTGATTCAAATGAAGACGTCATGGACAAAAACGGAGCTGCCATCGTGGACAGCAAGGCGACTTTTTAAATGAAACTCGTGTGGAAAAAGCAGAGACAGAGGGATTCTCTGACTCTGTGGGAGAGGGACGCCACGTCCGCTTTGACCTGTCTGAAACAGGAGAGACCTGCTCCTTATTGTCGCCTCTGTGACGTGGAATTTTGCGGCTGGGGATGCAGCGTGAAACCCAGCATTAACATACCTGTCTTCACGCAGATGCCTTTGGAGGTCAAGTACACAGACATGGCACTCTATCGGGACTTCCTGTCACTCTTAGGAAAGTATGATTTTTTTTTTTGAAAATGGTGCCTTTCTTTTTGTTAGAATATAGACACGTGGCTACAGGAGGGGAAAATTCTACAAGTTAGGTGTGTCTTGGTAATTATTCCTACGGAAGGTGAGTATGAATACTGGTGTATACATGAGCAATATACATCTGCATGAAATGAACGGTTTATGGCATGAAGTTCTGAAGTTAGAAAATAGAATACAATCCCCCAATTCTTGTATCTACAAGCACATGCGTCTCAGTGGTCAGGTGGCGCCGATTTAAGCGTCAGCTCTGAGCAGAGGGCACCAGGCACAGAGCGTGGACCGACGCCGCCAGCCTGCTCACCCCAGGCGAGCAACTCCACGGCCTTCCTATGGGAACTTTTGGTGATCTCAGGAAAAGGGCTTCACCAAAAACACTCCGAGGCCAAGAGCCGCTTATCCCTTGGGAGTGTGCCAGTGCACGCGTGTGCACACGCAGGGGCACACACACACGTTTTAAGAAAAAGGAGGGCGAAGAACTGATCTATTTGAAAACTATAAATCCTTGACTAAAGGCATTCACATCTTAATACGCAAAGTAGTCATTTGATGGTGCAGGTTAAAAATGCATATGTGACTGTGACATAATTTTATGAATATGTATCATATGGATCCGTTATTTGGCTGGGCCTAGAAAAAAGTCATACGAAGTAAAATAAAGAAAAATCAAACTCCTAATCTGTTTATGATCCTGCGGAATTTTCAGCCGAACTTATTGTAAGAGTAATGCATGCAGAAAGGTGGGGGGAAGAAAGGAAGAGAGGAAGGAAAGGAAAAAAAAGTCAGTTAAGTGGAATTTAAGTTGTCAGGCTACAGTGTAGAACTCCATTACCATATCCTTCTTTTTTTTTTAATAGTATTCTCTGAAAAGCACTAGATGTAATAAAGTCAATTTAAAATTTGTTCTACCAATCTTTTGCATCTGTAATTTTCCCATTAAACGTAAATGCCCATGAGGCAAGCTATTTGCATTACATTGCATTTGCAGTCTTTAAAACAAACTATAAATCCCCTCCTTGTTTCATGTGATTGATGCTGTGTGTATAAATACCACCATAAACCTCAAAGGGGGCTAACGGTGACAGTAAATTAAAGTTTCCAAGTCTGGCAGCATCTCAGCTCGCCAGCTCTTGATCTTAAGCAGCCTTGTTAACCCGCATCCCATTGCCCTCCTGAACTCACCTTTTTCCCCCCTTCTTCCTCGCTCTGCCCCCCACTCTGATTTCTTTGGGAAACACCTTCCTGGCCACGCAAGTCCCACCAGGGCAGGGCTAGGCAGTTAATGAACCGGAGGCAGTGGCCGTGTGCGGCAGGACCCTGCCTTGCCCAGCCCGCCGGGGTCGCAGCTCAAGAATCTCGGGCCCCTTCTCTCTGTAAACAATGGTCAACCACAGAGATACTGATTAACTGGCCAAGACCCCGGGATGAGCTGCTTTCATGGGGACTGTCTTCTGCTCAGCGGTCTTTCCCTCAGGAAGGGGCTGGACAAGGACACAGCAGCGGACGGAGAAGAAATGCAGGGCAAAAGGGGGAAAAGGTTTCTAGCCATGCTTTTCGATTTCTTATGAAATCACCTCTGTCTCCTCACTATTTTGCTCTCCGTGTGAATCCTGCATAACTGATATAATTACTTCTTATTAAAACTCAGAGCCTGACACAGGGTTTTCACCTCTGTAGGAGGGCTTACTTGAAACATAAACAAAGCACATGCCTCTCTGAAACTTCAGAAGACCCTCGTCTCTGTAATTAATTGATGGGTGCAGTTGGCGGATTCCTTCCCGTCTCTCTCTCGTTGCAGTAGGTCTGGACTTGCGGACGGCTCTCAGAGGGGTGAGTGTGGAAAAGTCTCCCGTGTGGCTCTGCTGATTCTGTGTGTCCATCTCCACGAGTGGGGAGCTCGGCCAACCTTACACCGTCGCACCCCCAAACCGCGCCACGGCTAATTGATTCAGGGTGCACTGGGGTTTCTCACTGTTATCTCCAACTCTCCCTGTCATCTTTGCTTTGCCTTTTCCCCCAGAATAAAAGGAACGTAATTGTAAAATCCCACAGCAATCTTTTTTTTCCTAGCTGTATGTTTCCTATATGACTTCAAAATAGAAGTGTAAATTAGCAGAACCTCACAGCTCGCACAGGCAAAAGTCTTGGGGGAAAGGCGGATCTTCGAGGGTGGGTAAATTATTTCTCCAGAAGGGAAAGGGAAGACACAGAGGACACGCGGCTGGGCAGGGGGTTGGGAAGACGGAGGAAGGCAATGAGACGATAAAGCTAATTAATTAATTTAGGCTATTAATCTAGACCAAGTGTCCTTTGGCAATCTCCGAATCCGTGGAGCACCCCGAGCGAATGCTGACAGGGGTGGCGAACTGGGCTTGGAAAAGAACAGGTACGTGACTTTTCATTTCTTCTGCGCTCTTTGAGTAATCCAGGTGGGAGAATCCAAGAAACATCAACACGAGGAAGAAAGTCTATCCGAGATCGACTTCTGGAGACTGGTTTTTGGTCCTTTTTCTTCTGAATGGCAGGGCTGCCCAGCCCTGGCACCTGCTCCCCTGTTGCTCAGACGCCCTCCTTGCAAAGGCAGCTCGTGGGGACCCACGCATTCTCCTTACCCCTGCTTTGACGAGCCTTTTCTACGCCAGTGGCAACGAAAGTAGAAACTCATATTCATTTGATTAAAGAGCCAAGTTTCATTCACATTTCTACAAAGGACCCCGTGAACACATCTCTAGCCCATGCTGGTCAAGTAGAAGGTGGCAGACATTGATGGAGTCTCCACCATGGGCTTGTCACCCTCCTTGGCAATTTCATTCTTCGCAACCTTCACAATAACCCCGTAAGGCGGTCTCGTTGGTCTTTGTCAATAGAATGGGAAAATAGTGTCTAAGAAAACTGTTCCAAGTCCCTAAAATGATAATAAGTGACAGTGTTTTGGGGGATTGTCCTTTTTTTTTTTGAAAATTTTTAATGGCACCTATTCAGAAATACAAAAATGTGAAACCCTTACTACAGATCCTGAGGACATAGAGATACATACCAGTATCTTTGGGTTAATGACTGGGTCTCCCCCACATTTTGTGCATATGATCTGTGAGGTTTTGTTAATTTATAGTATTATTTTCAAGTCATACGTAAAGCATAGGACAAGAAAAAATGACACTGGATCCTACAATTTTCCCTCTATTCATGAAAAAAATTATAAAGAGCATTTCAGATACTCTAGTGAACCCTGAATCCATTACATTGCTGTAATTTTGGGGAGCACTGAAAACTGGAAGGCTTTACCCTTGACTTTGGAATTCTCTATCTTATTCAGGGAGACTAGATACAGAAGTAAGACTGAAGTGTGGGAACATTTAAAGGAGAACATAATCAATTATTATAAATATCTGAGGGCAGGGGCCAAGTTCTAGTTCAAAGCGGGGAGGGCTGAATGCCCTTGGGGTGTCATTGTAAGAATTGGTGATGAGTTTATTTCAGCCAATATTAATTTATTTTGGCTACCGGTTTTGGTGAATGGGTTATACATCGAAGTGTGCAGGGGAGTGGAATAGAGCCAGGGCCAGGGCAGAGCGGAGAGCAATTGCAAATACCACACACAGGGAGTTTCGCCACCTGGACTGGGGCAAGGTGAGTTTTTCTGAGTAGGGATGACCTGAGAACGCTCGCAGGGTGGAAAGCAGCAAGGGAAAGGGGAAGACAGTAGGTGGGTTGACAAGGCCTAAGAAGAGGGTTCCTGACAAGGTAGAGAGAGGTGGGAGGAGTTGCGGGTTGGCTGCCAACCAGGTGATCACTCTGGTAACTTAAGGGGCTCCAGTGGGCCAGGTGGGGACTGCGGAAAAGGGGACAAGGGAGCATGCTCCCTGCAACTGGGTAGAGCTCACACGGTGCCTTTGTGTACAGGTGGAAGTACAGGTCCACGGTTGCCAGGCCTGAATTTTTATAAAAAACTAAAAAGAAAAGCCTATTTTTATTGGAAGTCCCTCAATATTTAAGTGTTGGCCATTACTTCACATACCAGAGCCTTCCCAAAGACGCATTTAAAAAAGATGTCCAATCCTTGGTGACATAGAGAACTCTAATTTATTTGGCTTTATGCACTTTTTTTGCATGTGCTGGCAATATAAAGTGATTTAGAAGAAAAATCCCTGTTGCTATTTTGGGGAACATAAAAAAAATCCCAGTTTTTCATTTTGAAAAATTTGCCAGGTTCTTTGAACTGTTCCATCACTCATTTTCTATCAGCAGAAAGACACATGACATATTAGGAATACAAACTGCTAAATAATGTACACAAAATAAATTTGCAGTTTCGAGTCTACTATGATTCTGAGTTTCTGTGGTTTTTTTTTTTCAGTTCTGAATCTATGTATGCTTGATACCGATTCTATCATCTGTGGTGAAACAGTGGTCTCTGTTTTGTTCATTCTTTTCAGGCAAAACCAGAAAAAGATTGCTAACAAAATGACAAGCCCACAATCTTTGTGTGAGTCATACCGTCGAACCCTACCACCGACACAGATCTCCTACACAGAAAATATCACAGCAGAGACGCCTCCCCCGAAACAGAGAGTCGCAGTGGACTCCGTCAAGCGGCCGGGTGTTCGCTGCACAGTGGGGCCCAGCTTCATGTCCGCTGAGCATCACTGCCCCTCGGCCTTTGGGATTCTGCACGGGCAGCCTTCCCATGGCCAATGTCAGGCGCACGCTTCTTCAGTATTGTAAAAGCTCGCATCTCTGTCTGGTCATTACTGTTTTCCAGGAATCGATCGGTGGCGAGGGATTAAGTGGAGAAGCCAGAGAAAGAGCAGGTGCTTCTACCTGGTGACCACAGCGGCGGTAATAATCATAGTGGTGACTTGCTGTGGGAAGATGTGTGGCACCAGGTCCCCGTGCCAGCCCCGACACACTGCAAAGACGGCCCTCCCCTCCAACCACCCTATTAATTTGGAAATGCTTAGATCTGAAGCTCGGCATAGGAATCTTCAGGTCCGCCAATTAGAGCAAGCCACCGTGTCCTCCTGAAAGTGCCCCGGTGGTGTTTGGTTGAACAGATGATGATAACTGAACTTCGGAACACCGTGTCATTGGAAAGAAGAATTAAAACTACAGCTCTTCCACAGTCTGGGTGTGCGGCTTTCTGTATGGGCTGTGGTGTGCCGAATTTCAAGTAGCATTCCTCTGTCGTTCGATATCCCCGGGTCCCAGATAAAAACGAAATGTGCATTTCATAAGAAGATCCCACTGAGAAAAACTATTCAATCATAGTCAATTGGTTAAAGCTTTGGGGATGGGTTCTAGTTACTATCTTCTTCTTCTTCTTCTTCTTTTTTTAATAAGGACACGCATTAAAAAAATTAAACTAAAATGTATCTTAACCTCCTACCAGATCCAGCTGGCCAGGGACATAGGTGGAATTATACTTGTAGTAATGGGAAGACAGTTTCCAATGGATTATTTTAGAATTAGTGGAAGCATTATCAGTCATCTCAGCTATAATAACCAAAAATCCTGGTCGAGGTAATACAGGTTCTTTTAAACATAACCTGTGGTCATATCAAAACATATACCTGGTGCCATCATTCCTCTCCCCTCACCAGTAAAAGAAAGGGACAGAGGAAGTACATGTTTCCATTACATTTATTAAAAACCTGGCAATATAGGCCTTTGCAGTATCAGGATTTCTGTTCTTAAAACAGAAATTGCCCAAAGGATGTTTTAATTTTTTTTAAATTAAAAGACATATATAATTGCATATTTCTAATTTTTTTAGATAGGCCTTTGAATTACCTTTATTTTTTTTTGGAAAGTGTCTTGTTAATAAGGACTTGTATTATGCTGGATGCAAATAAGTCCGTCTTCGAAAGCAACAAAATTGTCCTCAGAGTGGTCAACCATAGTGCCCACTGGCATGCCCAAAAGCTAAACATCTCCCCCAAATTTGAAATCCAGGAAAACAAAACACAAACCTTTTTTTGTCAAAACCTAGTACAAAGCTTCTCCCCTCCCTCCGCTTTTACCTACCAGGAAACCTTTCCTACTGCCCATATTACGGCTAGCCTGTTCGGCTACTCCGAAATCGTTGGGACCTTTCATTCATTCAAAGTCTCTGCACAAAGAATTTCACTCTGTCTCAGCGCATCAGAAGCAGATGCCACTGAATAGATTGGGGAAAAAAAATTCAATGGCTCCAGAAAAGTCCAACATCAAAAAAAAAAAATACGCTTAAAACAATAGTTGTTTAGAGAGACGTCTGCGGATCCCAGTGCTCCGGAAACTTCTCCTGGGTTGTGAACAATCGAAGATTTATTCGAGCTCTCTGCACACTGGGAAATGAAGACCCAGAAGCTCATTATCATGTCTATTAAAAAGCAGAAACTGGGGTACATCTAAGAAAAGATGTATTACTTTTTAAACCTCACTGCAAACTGCAGACCAATGGGGACTTGAACTATATAAAAATACCCTCAGTAGTAGGGGAGCGAGGAGAGGGTGGGGCGGAGGGTAGTCCTCCCAAACAGCAGGGAAGTAGAAGCCACGGAGTTCCACTGTTGCCATGGCTTTGGAGAGGCGGCTCCCTCCGATTCCCTAGGAAAGGGACTTTCGAGTCGGACTCTGGTTTGACCAGGGGACAGGAGGCCACTACTGGACTCCCTTCAGGGACCACGCTCTGGGGGAGGCGAGGGAGGGTTTGATAAGCAGTGACCAGTTAAATTCTAGTTAACCCCAATTATAAACCTTCACCTTGGCTAATTGGATTAATTTGTCAGCAGGCAATATACTTATAAAGTGTCCTGCAGCCAACTTGGTAGCACTTTATGAGGAGATAAAAATCATTATCGGGGCATGCCTCCTTTCTGAAGAGCGGATCTATAACCGATTTCTGCAGAGGGAGGACAAAGTTGAATTTGACTGTAGAGTTGGAAGAGTCATTTATTACAGCTATTCTTTTTGCAGACCGAAAAAATATGCCCAACAAGCAAAATTTTCTCTCAATCAAAAGCTTTCCAAATGCACGTTTTAATGAAATCTTAATTAAAGTCAATGGAAAGTCATGTTCAGGAAAAAAGAATTAAAGGTACGCCAGTGTGTTCTTTTATTTCCCTCTTGACTGATCCGAGGGTTCTGACGGATTCTGACACTTTCCATGTGTGCCTGCGTGTGTGTGTGTTTGGGTTTTATGCACAGAAAAGACACAACCCTAAAACCTCCATTGTATTCACGTGGTGAACCCAAAGTGGCTACTTGGTTGTTAAAAAGGTAAACGCGTCACCACACTATGTGCACCAGCTCACAAAGCCTGGGCGCTCTGTTTGCTGGTGGGAGTGTGGGACTCAATGGTTAATATTAACACTGCAGTTTTATGTTTCTGCTCTTATTAGGGGGTCTGTGAACGAGCCCAGTTTGAGTGAAATGGAACAATGCTGATCCTGGGTATCCCCCTTCAGTGGAAATAACATCTCCCAAAGTGGTCCCAGTTGGAGTGCAGAGAGAATCTGTTACACTTGAAAATGCGCTAGCGAGGCTGCAAAATAGTGTGGTTTAGAACCGGGCAAAGGATGAACAGCTATCGTTAGCACTGGGCCTCTTGGGAGAACCGTCACCCTACCCAACGAGATGGACACAAGGCTCGTGTGACGTGCAGGCTTGGAAGGACCCAGGAAATCACACGGAATGTTCTGCTTTCATCTATTCCACAAAAGGAGGCCTGGGAAGTCAGCTATTCCATAGACATTCTTGGCGAATACACGTAGACTGCATTGACTCGGTCAACCTTGCCCTCCCTTTTCTCTTTTGCAGTAAAGGTACTAAGGATGGTCCCTTCAGGTTCTCTGCCTGTACAAACAAAGCGATTCGTAGGAAGGAGACAGTAGAGACGATCCGATTATGGAAATGGATGGCAACACCCCATGCTCTGTGTGGTGTGTGTGCGGTGTGTGTGATCTCCTAGGACCAGGGCAGCGCCTGTTGCTTCTCTACAGCCCCGGCCAGACCTCGTCATCACCTGTCGACAATAGAGACGAAAGCAAGCCAAGCGTCGGGATCAAGGCGCAATAATGCCTGTTGACAATAAATTATCAAAACAATAATCATGTTTAGCCAATCCCTTTGTGTAAAACTGTTATTACGATTCCAGTGCCAGCTGTCTGAAACTTTAATTTAAGTGCTTGCTGGAGGCGAGACATTTGGAATGCTAGTTGAGAATGTTTTATAGCTCAAGCAATATGTTTTAGCAAGTTCAAATACTGTGGCGATGCTTCCCATGGAGACTATAATTTGGACGTGGGGGGCTCCGGGGTGAGTTCTGTTCTCCCAGGGGAGTGTCTGCTGCATCTCAGTGCAGACACTTCTGGACTCTCTTATCCTCGTGGTGGGGGTGGGGGGGGGTCGGCTAGGAGCTACACCTACCTGCCCACAGGTAAGCACCACAGGTGGTTAAATTTGGGGGAGTTACTTCAAGTTGCAGTGCAGTAGAAGAGTCCCCAGACCCTGAAATGTTCTATGGAAAGTAGGGTGCTAGAGAGACCATGGTTTAGTGCTAGGGGGGCCGGTAACTTTGACTCTGCCCTTAATCACCACCCTTGCCCTTGACTCCAGACTTTGAACAAGAAGGCCGGACAAGATCCTGTCGGGTTGCCATTAGCACATGCTCGTGTTTCCCTCGTAATGGATCGGCACCGGGTGGGCATGTTAAGAATGAAACGTGATTCTACTTTGAACAGAGTGGGTTCCAACCTATGTCCCATCTACAGGAACTTTTGCAAATGCCCTTATCAGGCATAAATAAATGTCGCACAGCAGGGCTTTGGGAAGATGTTGGCAAGTTAAGATCAGATAGGAATTTGTGGTTTTATATTGGAGTATTAGTAAGGTAGTATAACTGTGGAGACACCTATCAGCTAATATGAACATTAAGTTACTTTAGAGTTTACAAAACACATTACGTCCATCGCCTCATTATCACAACAGCCTCTCCATCACGATGAAATCTCCTTTTGCAGTGGACGGACCCGAAATCTAGACCTGAGATGACCAACAATATCACGTGTCCCTGAGGACTCAAGGCCCAATGCTGGGCCTTCCGAGTCAACCAGTAACCCACGCAAATGCAACTTTTTGCAATTCCTTTTGTATTCGCTGGGCCATCAGAAATATTTTCCAGTAAAGACTTTACCTCTCACTTATAGGCACTGCACCAACCAGTGAATACAGGTTCCAAATCCAATGTCTAGGTTTCCAGGAGAAAAAAATTTCCAACCAGGGACCCCTAATTTCTAATAGCTATTTAGAGTGTACTCTAGGTACTTAATACACCTTAGGAAAAACTTGACACCCGAAATACAAACCACACTGCATGTTTTCCCACTCTAGAAAATGTCTAATTTAAGTTCTAAAAAGGTCTCTGGAGATCCTACAAGACAGAGTGGGGAGAGAGAGCATCCCAAGGCCATGGCTGATGTGCGCTGAGTAAACACTGCTCAGAGGACAGTCACTGCCAAGCTGACTGTTTCTCAGACAAGAGCAATTGTCTCCCGAATTCTCCTGATAGGAGGCCTGCACACATGGACTGACCCTATATGTGGCAGATGCATTCTGGGAAAAGTTATGTATCAGTATGCCTGAGCATAGTGCTGGGCACTGAGATGTTTAGTTAATATTAGATTTATGAATCGATATCAATACACTTCGTTTTGTGGGAACTGCGGAGGTGTGCGGAATTCCAGAGGAGGTGTTATACAAAGCCGCACGTCCAGCTCTCTCCTCCAAGTGTTGGTTTTGGAACTCTGGACGCCTGCCGGAGAGCCCACAGCCAAAGTGGTGTCGCAGCTGTGGCGGGAGGGCTGATCAAAATATGACTGGCAGGTGACAGATGAGGGAGCATAAGGCCTGGAGTGGGACAGTGCAGTTTCTGGGGGGCACTCATCGCTCCAGTTTCCTCCTGTGTGACTGTCCTCAAACTACTGCGTGACTGTCCTCTGGCCTGGAAGCCTATGCTTGGTGTCCCCCACATGGCTCACGGCTGAGCGTCCTAAGGATGCCGTTACTGAGCACAGAACGCTCAAACCTTGTCGGGAAGCATTCTATCACCACCTGCCCCTCCTCCACTGACCTCCTCATCCGATGCCATCGCCTTGGAAGAATACACCTGTGACCGTTCCCCTAGACTACAAGGCACCTGAGGTCAAACCCCCCGCCGCTGCCCCTCCAGCAGCTTGTGCGCCCGACACAAAGCAGACCCTTAAGAAATGCACGCTGACCCAAACAGCGCCACGTAACCTCAGAAACAGTGGGATGCACGGTCCTATCGCCCGCCTGCTTGGTGCTCTGGGATGGCCGGTAGCCTTGTGCCGTCACCAGGCCACGTTCACTCCCTTCGGAGGGACGTGGGCTTTCTCTCCGAATTCCACGGTCAGCCTCTCTGAAACCTTAAGGGAAAACTGCTTGTCATCAGTGGCTGGGAGTCCCCGGGCGTTTCCACTTTGGAGCGACACCGAGTTTCAGGGTGAGGAGATTTCTTCTACAGAAGGAGCTTCAGTAGAAGACCAAATTGGGTTGGCCTTGAATAGAGCTCGACAGCTCTAGACACGGGGCGAAGGGCAGCTTTCGAGAACCTTCTTCTCTAGGCCAGGAAAATAACACAAGACATCATTGAAAGGGTGTCTCTTCGCCTGTGCTAATATGCTAGAGAAACAAAGCGACTATTTTTTTAAAACAACTTTGACTCAGAACACACCCCCACCCATGGACGCACACATCTCAAAAGGATAAAAGATGATTTTGGAGTAAAAAACATTTCCGTCTCCATTATATTTTAGCAGCAGATGGAACTCAAGTGCATTTTTCCTCCTTGCCTTACTCTCGCATGGTGCATTAAATAAGTCAGCGGCGTCTCTCAGACAGAGGCAGAAATTGCATTCCTGTAACGGAGGTCAAAATCTCATCGAAGAGTTGTGATTCCTGTACTGATTTACATCATTTCTTTATTCACTTCCTTTTCGTTTATTTCTTTTCTTCCCTGACCCAGAGAAGAGGCCACCGACTAACAAAAGCTCCCATACCAATGAAACCGTGGACGGATCATTCCGAGCCACATTAGCAAGTGCGGAACCCCATCTCTACCTCCACGGCCGAGTACAAAATTATAGGGAAAAAAAGAGGTTATCAGTCACATGGCTGGTGTTCCCTTGCAATGCAGATGAAATGGTTATAACTTCATTGAACTCCAATCTCCTTGACATCTGTTGAAAGGCTGGGGTCACTCTCTTCCATTAGCAAGGGTCTCCCTTTCGACAATGCCCTCCATACCCATATGCATGTCAGATGTAATTGTCTCCTGCTTGTCGATCTTCCCCGTTAATGGGATCAACAGGTGGCGAAAGTAGGCATCTTTCTCTCCTGCAAGTTGCCCAGAGAAAACGCTGGCTCCTTCCAGGGACGCAAGAGTGGGGGGTGAGAGGCACAGAGAGCGCCTGAACCCTCCTTGTATTCTAACGTTGGTTTTCCTTTGGTTTCTGGCTCAGGGGCTTCCTATTATGCCAGCCCCTAGGATACAGAACTGCTCTGTGGGATTCGACCCCGGGGGCTCTGTTTCTGGGTGTGATCTCTCTCACGCCAAGCCGCTCTGGTGCTGAACTCAGAATGTGTGGACTCAGGTGGCCGCGGCAGGAACCTAACCTGCCTTGGGAAGAGGTAGGCAAATTTCCGTGCGTGCTGTTGGCGCGAAGAAGGGTCTCGTTGTGACAGGTTTGATCCATCACCCCACCCCAGCTACTCTGCATATCCGGGGACTTCGAACCTGTTTGCGGGGCATCTTTGGGAGACTTCGGAATGTTATGGAGAAGGGACAGAAATGTAAGTTCTTAACCTATACTGCGGACTGCTCCACATTCCTGCTGACGTGTGACGGGTCCTGGACCTTTCTCAGAGGGCACAGGGGCCTGCCTGTAAAGCAGCCGTCCCACCCCTTGGTGTGTGGGATCGAGCTCCTGCGAGTTTGCTCCGAACATCTATTCTCCCCAAAGGGCGTTCCGCCTCGAGGATGTCGCTGGACAGTCACAAAATCAATAGCACACGACAAAGGCTGCGGTCCGAGGAGGAAACCCACACGTCCCGGAGGCGTCTGGAGACGGAACGCCAGCCCACGACCACGGAAGCCCTGTGGGCACTCCCCGCCCAGAACATCTCTCCCTGCGTCGCGTCCCCACGTTAGGAACGCTCTCTGTGCTTTTCCTCCTTGAAACGTAAAAGCTGAGTTCAAGTGGCCGGAGGATCCTTCTCTAAACAGTTCCAGTGAGTAACTGTACAACTTAAGCATTCTGTAAGAATGCTTGTTGGATTTCCAGGTTCATTCTAATGTGTTTCCAGTTGCCTTTCTATCTTCAATTCATAAAATCAGTGGTAAGACAGGACTGAAACAGCGATGACCTTGATATTGAAATGCTGTATATTATATTTATCATTATGTATTAAATACCCTATATGCACCTTATATATATACAGGATATGCATATATGTACATAACTATATGTATATATACGTACTTTTATTTACTATGTGCTGTAATAGGCTTAACAAAGTTTCTAATATATGTAATGAAATATACATACACTTACATATTAAGCATGTTACATAATATGTTACTTAGATGTGCTGAAGCTGTGCCCTGGCTGCCCGACACCGGGCAGAGCTCACCCTGGAGACGGGCTGCGTGCTGACCACTGGGTGCCTCGCATTCCCACAAGCGACGGTCCCCCACTGCCATCCCCCTGGGGTCCAAACACATCTATTCTATTTTAGAATTATCCTGCCACTTTTGCTTGATCGAATTTGCTCACCACCAAATCACGCCCCCTTTCTGCCACTCTGATGTCTGTGCCAAGTTCTGTCTCTGAGGCAAAGCAGAAATCAACACCTTTCACTAGCTCTCTCGCCCGGCGGTGGAACGCAGGGCGTCCGCTCTCCCTAGCTGCGGAGCAGGCTCAGAGAACACCCCCGTCTGGATTTCCTGCCTTTCTCATTCTATTTTCTCCCGGAATCTGTTTGCAAAACACTTGATGGAATTGGCAAGTTATTTGCACTGCTTTCGCGCCGCAGTCTTCCTAATTCAATTGCAATTATTTGTAAACAGCCGCCATAACTCTTCCTTGGCTGATGTCTGCAGACTGTTTACTAAACAATAAACTTAATCATGCATTCATTGTTGCAAATGTCTCCAAACGGCTTCAGAGGAGAGCTGACTTGACATTTTTGCCTACGTGCAAAGCCATGAAGGATGTTTTCCGAATCGACGCCGAGTGCTACAACATTCAGTCATTCTATTAGCTGCACCCTCATCACAGCGTCTGCAAGTGGGGACGGCTTCCTTTCTGGGCCAGCTCACACCGCTGGATGGAAAGCGACCGGGCTGCAGGGGAGGCACCAGGAGGAGTGAATAGAGAGACAGCATGACAGCACGGTGCAGGCCATGGTCAGGTTCTGTAAATATCACACGCGGATTCACTTAGCACAGTCACCAAGTGTCTGCTACTGTTCAGTTCGTGTGTGAAAGGCATCTGATTGGGTGTGAGGTTGAGAGGGAGAGGAAAGACCGCGAAAGCTGCTAATTCCCAAACCGAGAGGTCTGAAGGACTCATAATGCTACGAGTAACAACAGACCGGTTGAGGTGAGGAGCCGATCTGGGGAGGAAGGTGAGGAGCGTGGCTCAGAATATCTTG
Source organism: Carollia perspicillata (assembly GCA_004027735.1). Taxonomy (NCBI): domain Eukaryota; kingdom Metazoa; phylum Chordata; class Mammalia; order Chiroptera; family Phyllostomidae; genus Carollia; species Carollia perspicillata. The sequence goes on from PVKM010033055.1 coordinate 14,834, forward strand.
GTTTGAACCCAGGCTGGTGTGGCTCAGTGGATTGAGTGAGGCCTGAGAACCAAAGGGTCACTGGTTCGATTCCCACTCAGGGCACATGCCTGGGTTGTGGGCCAGGTCCCTAGTAGGGGGCGTGTGAGAGGCAGCCACGCATTGCTGTTTCTCTCCCTCTTTTTCTCCCTCCCTGCCCCTCTCTCTAGAAGTAGATAAATAAAATATTTAAAAAGAAGAGAATGTCTTGGTTTGGGCCAGCGACAGTGTGTACTGGTGGAAGAGCTGATCAACAGTGCGTATCAGGGGGCTCGAAACGCAGAATGAGAATGTCAGTCTGGGGTTTCTCAGGGAAGGAGGATGAGGAGGGAGGGTCCTTCAGCGGAGAGTAGGGAGGTGAACCCTTAGTGGGGGACAGAGAAGAGAATGGTGCAAAGAGGCCCCGGTCGTGACAAGGTCACGGAAGTGAGGAGAGGCTCTTTAGAAGTCTGGGTGGCTTCAGACCAGGTCCCTCGGCTCCTCCAGCTCTTTGCCCACCCAGAGTCTCTTCCCCGCAGAGCTAGAGAGGGTCTTTGGAAACCCCGTTGATGCCAGACTTCTGCTCAGAGTAAAAGCCCAAGTCCTTTCCATGGCTTAAAGGTCCTGCCTGACCCGGGCCCTGGCTGGGCTTCAAGTTCACGTCCCCCCTCGCCACCTTTCCCTCGCTCTATGCCGGGGGCCTGCTTCTCAGATCAATGTAGTATCTCAGGGCCTTCGTGTGTCCTGCTTCCCGTAGACGGCACCTTCTTCCCCCCAAATCTGCGTAACTTGCTTCTGCACGTCTAAGTTGCTGCTCACGTCATCTTTCCACGCGAACTTTCCTATAAAAAATGCTCCTCCTCCCCTCAGCACTCCCTGCCCCTTACTCCGCTTTATTTCCTCCCACGCCCTCATCTGACCGACCACATGCACTTGTTTGTGTGTTTACTGCATCCGTCTAATCGAATGTGAGGCCCACGGAAACCGCCGCTGTCCCCTTGGCTCTCTGTCCCATCTCCGCCGCTTTGAAAAGCCCCCACCATGTGGTTCATGTCGGCAAGTACCTGCATGAGTAAAACGCAGCTGACACTACTAAGGATGTGGTGTTGGCTCAATAAACATCCACGGAATGAATAAATAAGGAGACTGTGTCCACTTACAGGCAGAAGGCGGAGCCAGTGGGAGAAAGATGCTGTGAAAGAGTTGGGTAGATGTTATGGGAGAGTTGGGACATCCTCAGGTCAGCCCTGGAAGTCTAGACATCGGGGTCCTCAC